>MJUU01060494.1:36222-49550 GCA_002080025.1 Modiolus philippinarum
TATCTTTCTACCTTTGAGAGGGTTGGTAAAGCTTTGTGGAAGTTAAAATTTTACAAACTCTTTCTGTATCTAGTAATTCCTAATATTTGCTTCTTTGCACCCACGTCTAAATCAATAACTTTGCCTTTAATATACACCTTCTGCAAATCGTTCGTGGAAGATAAATTTTATAACGCGCCTAAACATCTATCTTTATCATATATATCATTACCATTATAAAATTTTGGTAAAAACTGCAATTCAAGAAGGTTCGGAAATAGTACGAAAAGATGATGATTTACCAACCACCACAAACCGTTTCCTCTGTCTAATATTTGCTGAAGAGGTAAATGTTAGGCAAATTAAAACATTTAAGAACCATGTCAAATACAATGCTTTGGGTATAATTTGAGATATATGTAAACAAATGGCATATATTTCTTATTAAATACCCATACAAACAGATACATTTGGGTTATATTTGAACAATGTCGAAATATATTGGAAGCATAAATATTGTTTATCCTCTGCAAACGTAACATTAGTCACTGTAAACCGCGGTCTCTAAAAACTGCCCGTAGGATTATATAGATCAATAAAATATAAACTTTACTTAACGTAAAGCGAAGTCAAATAAATGCAAAGTTATGTAAAGGTTTTTAAATATATGCAAATTTTAACATTTGCATACGCGTAATAAACGTTTACACACCTTTGTAAATCGAAGATTTCATGTAGTGTGTGTTTGATTTTGAGCTATTTGTCCGCTTTTTGGCTCAGTGATATTGTTGGTTCGAAAAAAGTTTGTATTGTGATTGTTGTATACCTGACAGTTTCATATAAAGCTTTGCCAGTCGTTGGTCTTATTCCTGTTTCACCGGTTAAACACATCCCGGGGGGGGGGGGGGTAACTCTCATATATTTTGTACGGGGACGTGCGGCTGGAGGTCCGAAAAATGTACCCGAATTAATACTAGATTATGATCGGAATCCATACCCGAATAAATACTGCCCTAATGTATGACACCCATGAAAATACTAATGGATACTGTTAATTTATTGTATGATTAGAAGAGAAAGGGGCAATTCGTAAATTTGGCATATTAAATTTGTCAATTCACAATAAAATTGAGATTTTTTAAATAAATCTATTGCAATATTTCGCCAATATTTATATACGAAATTGAAAAGACAACCCAAATTAATACCAGATGTGTAGAAATTAGACCCAAATAAATATGAAAGGGGAAAAATGAGCATCAAATTAATACTAGAATTTGTAAAATAAGCACCCGAATTTGCCGCACGTCCCTGTATACCAATATATAGGAAGTTACCCCCCNCCCCCCCCCCCCCCCCCCGGGAAACACATAATCAGTATGATTCGTAGAGTCTGATGGAGATATATGAATATTAAAGTAAGAATATATATATAGGCTGACTTCTTTTGATATATAATTTTAAGCGTTTGTTCTAGCTCAAAACTTCTGGTTTCTAATTGTTCACATTTTGTTTTCAGGGTGACTTTTTCATTCTTTAATTCATTCAGTGATTTTTAGTTGTTCCTTGGCTTTTTTCAATTTAGTTTCTGTTGTTCTTCTATTACCGTCAGTTTTATTCTAGATAATTCATCTTGATTTTGTAGTATCTTAGATTTCATTGGTTTTGGTCTGGGACTAATATATTAGTCCCAGGTTTTGGTACAGGTTTGAGTTTGGTTTTTGTACCTTCTATTGTTATCTTGTCACATTCTGCTGTATATTATCAGAGACATTTAAACGTCTCTGATATTATCAGTCGATTTCCAGACGTTTCGGTCCTAAAACACTTCGGGCATATGTAATTTCGGTCTTATGCAACTTCGGACTTGGACGTTTCGGCCCTGTCATGAGTAGGTGCACGAGGAGTGTCTTTTTACTGAAATGAACTCAAATAAACTCAAAATAATTCAGTCTCATTTCACTAACTTTTTTATCAGAAAAGTGCGACAAATTTCCCGTAGTTAAAGAAGTGTAGCTAGGGGTCAAACGGACTTTACATGATGTTGTATTAGCATTAACACTAACATTGTTATTTTTACCGCTAAATGTTCAATATTTTTCACAAAAATGATAAATTGAGAAATTCAGAAGCAGAATCACATGCATTTATGGTACTGCTGCTCAGTGCAAATACCAGTCATTTGTCGACCATTTTACAAACATTGTACTGTAGTTTTGTTAGAAAAAAATGATCCAAAAGGCAAAAAAGGACTAATTAAAAGAATAATATTATTTTATTTGCGTCATTAGTGGTAAAAAGGTTTTATTTTGTTATGAACTCATTAGTTACCATATACAAGATACATGTACACACACATCAGCTGATGAATTATTTGAACAATTTCAAAAATGTAATAAAATAACTGCACAATAACATTAAGATATGTATTTTTATTGCTCTCAATTCATAAATAGGTTTGTTTTGTACTTATTTTTCTTCTGTTTGGGTATACATAATTAAGGTTATTTAGGTTTATTTGAGTTTGAGTAAAAAGATGCGCCCACAGCACGACGTTAATTTCAAACGAAAACCGGCTATTATGATTGTATTACAAACAAATATAGTGTGCTTTTATATATTTATTTTGAGGATTGTGATGGATTCAATGTAAGTGTACTTAGTAGCTCAAAACGATAATGGCGGATAAAACAGATAAACAAAGACCCATGACTCCATATTCAAAGTGCTGACAGTACTGTTGATAAGAACTAATGTCATCATAATCTTTTTATAATCTTTCTATCATAGCATATTATCAAATTAGAATATAACTAAAATGAATAAACAAGAAAGACACACAAATATAGGATATATATATATATATATATTATTTAACATATGGCCGAACTGAACTATGGCCGAAACGTCCAAGTCCGAAACGACCAAGTCCGAGGTTACAGTATGGCCGAAACGTCCTGCTTCCTTATCAGTCTCATGTGCTGTATAATTTCTTGATTTTTTTGAAAAGTTCGGTCGTCTATTTCTGTTGTTATCTTGAAGTTCTTTTTGTACTAAACTGCAATACAATCCCTCAGTTTGATTTATACAGTTGAGTTTTACCTGTTATTTTGTTGATGTTTATCTATCCGATGTTTTCAGCCAGTACAATCACTGTAGATCTACCCACAATCAAGGATTTGTATAGTGACTCACTATACAAATCCTTGCCACAATTATCCAGTCTTGTAATCAAGACTCCCGTGAACACACGGCCTAATGATCTTTATTCATTATCAAAGCTCTGCAATTGTTTATTATATTATTTTAAATTTTCCTCAAGAGAAGGTTCCCCAGTGTATGTTCATGATAAAAATTGTTCCGGAAATTTATTTGTCTCCATACCGAATTTAATTCTTCAGTTAGACTTATTTCAGACAAGCACGAAAACAATCAAAATGTCAAAAGGGTCAATGCCAAGTACCTTCGTTAAAAATGTGATGCACAATGGTGTTGGTCGTTATATTTGTCAGCTACAAAGATTAAAATTAACATTCTGTAAGACTAGTGGCCGAAGTCGTGGCGTAAGGTAAGAAAAACGAGCACACCCTGACTTTTGTCCTCGCCTTGGCGAGGCAAAGATACTTGTGTGATACCAATGTACGGGTGTTTTTCCTCCCAACAATAGCATCAAATTTGAAATTTTTGGAGAGCATTTTACGTCTACATTGCTTAAAATATTTTGCAACTGCATGATTACTGTACAGTACATGTAATGTAATAAAGATACTAAAAAAGAGAAGTTGAATGGATTTAAAGCTCCTGTGTAGGTTTAGCGATATCCTTTTATTCGTTTCATCCATCAGAACCCCCATGAGCATTTGGTATGTGTGTGTCAATCCCTCCGAAAAAGGGGAGGTGATGCATATGGGCTGACTTTTTTTTATGAAACAAGTACTTGTGCACTTAGCTACACAGACCTGATTTTTTCGGCTTTTTGAATCATCAAATTCCGCCTTAAAAATCGTTTTTCCTTTCTTCTTTTTATCAAAAAATCCGGATTATTTTCATTGTTTTTCCGATCCAGTCCGACTTTAAGACAATTATCAGTAAAACGTTTCTAAGTAATACGAATTTTAATGCAATTACAAGCATCTCTTTGATCCAGACAATTAATCCATATGGGCTGTGTCAAACATCTTTTGAAACGATGTTACTGAGTAAACTCTCACTTCGTTCAGCGGGCACAATTTTATTAAAATGGGACTTCAGTTGTGGACATTTTAAATTTTTAGATTGAGAGGATTTAATTTAGGCCTCAAAGGTATGTACATTCATAATTTGGATAAGACCAAGATTTCTATTTCTTACAAAGAGGTGTGCTTTCTTTAGGATAAGGGAAGGCTGCCCTAACCTCTTTGTTGCTTTCTATCATTTTGTCTATCTTTCTCAAAACTTTGTGGTCTGAAAAATGAGGGTGGGGGTTTAGTAAAGCCTAAAATTCTGGGGGCCTTGCTGCCCAAATTTTTTTCAAAGTTGGACTTTGTTTTTTTTCAACTGAAAACCCATTTCAGGGATATAGAAATAAACAGTTTTCAAGTCTCAAATTAGCCTCGGGCGAACCCCAGAATGCAGGATTTGGCACCATTTAGGCCAGAGCTTCTGGGGGCCTTAAGCGACCCCCAGACCCCCTGCCGTAAAACGCTACTAAGTCGCGTATTCGGGACGCTACACAGCCCTCATATCCCATTCCTAAAATATTCAGCTTTTTTCTTTGTGACCTAAAATCAGGTCTGGCTACAGAACTGTACAGTGTGCCAGCTGGACCATTTTCACGGGTGTTATGTGCTCTTTTTTTAATTTTCATGGTGTCCTGTGTCCTTTTTAATGCCCTGTCTCTTTTTCATGATGCCTTGTGCCTTTCTAATGCCCTGTCTCTAAGTAGAATTTTTTATTTCGATCACCATTATCATGATTATTACTTTGAGTCAAAGTTTGACAAATGCCATAAAATTAGATGTAAAGTTATTGACCTAACTTGTATTATAATTCTGTGAAAATGCACATGATTATAAAGTGATTAACCAATTATCGCCGACAATCGATTAGCGGACGTTTGAACTTCAACGATCCTACTAATTGATGTCAAAAATAAAAATTGATTATCGCCGAAGTGGCTGAAAAACATTTCTGATGTGTCAATTCCAATAACTGCTAGCTTTATTCATCAGAATATTTACGAGAAAAGACAAATTCATGCAAAATTCGTGTTACTGTATGTCCAAGGGAAACTGTACACTTTCTGTTGATTGGTATGTCTGAATACCACAAACTTTTCATGAACAACACAACTTCGGTATTTAGTTATCAGACCACAACAAACCAATACATGTTTACTTAACGGAGAATATATTTATGACACAAAAAATCCGATTAAATCGATTATAGCATTATTAATTTTTTCCAATTGTTCAACACTATGATTATACTATGCAGTTGCATTTGTCCCTTTCTGGACCCCAAAGTTGATAAGTTTAAATGCACATTTTCTCCAAATAAACAAACATTAGCAATGTTTCCCTGCCAATTAACTCATTCACAAATTATCAGTACTGCTACAAATGTAACTGATCCAATAAAGCTATTAATAGATAATTATTTTCCATATATATATATATATATGCTTTGATAATTAAGAGATATTCATCAGAATGCAAGCAAATTCATTATTGTTTTGTTTTTTGGTTTTTAAGGCAGATTCTCTGCCTTCTAGCTGTCGGGTAAAGCCATCTTGAAAAAAGTCTGTTTCAACCAGCTCTTACATTAAGGAGACTACTTTGTATGAAAAGAATCGGATTGATCCAGACTATCGTTAAAAACGCGTACGGCTTACCAGTTATTCATACGAAAGGCACAAAAAATAATCCATTCATGTGGCGATACAGTGTCCATTTCATGATCAACTACATCGTTTTATGTGTTTATTGTATTTATTTAATATCTTTTAAGAGATACTTTGCTTTTTTAATCTCAGAGCACTTAAACTGACATTCGAAATTCACGATTCGGTTAATTCATAAAAATTTCCTGTGGCGCGCAGTTTTTATGAATGGATACATAGTAACTTCTAGTTTCGCTGTTGTAACCAGAGTTGTTAACCCTCCCGGTCTCACCGTGAGGCTACCGATTTCGGCAGCCAGTCTCACGTCTACCGATATGCCTCTGAAAGCTCCCGATATTAAAATTTTCTCTCAACAATATTTTTCCGTTACACCGGAAGTAAATATTGGCTGTTCCAATCACACCCTGCGAGGTAAACAAAGGCCCCGCCTAACGAGATAACGCGAGAACACGAATCAGCTGTGTATTAACGACAAAATGGCGTCGCCTCCGCGAAAAGGGTAGATACAATTCAAAATTCCAAAATAAATGGATAAAAGAGATGGACTTTTTGAGCAAGAGTGATAAATATATACACGCAGTGTTTTTGTTGTGTGGCATAACCTTTGCCTTAGTGCACAGAGGATGAAATGACGTTCGCCATAGAGAAACAGAGGGACACAAACGTAGTGCTCGACTTCGGACTCAAAATGCTGAAATTCTGTTTACATTATTCACAGTAACTTCGGTGTTTTGTTATTTGTAGCTGAGCACAACCTACCATTCTCAGTAGCTTGCACTGATGAGACATAAGTTGTCGAAATGCCCAAATGTAGATAGTAAATTTACAGTGTCTTCGTTATTGATTTATTTAATCATATGCAAAAATAATGAAACTTAAGAACTAGATGACTTGACAGAGGAAGTGACAAAATTGGAAATATCAACATTAATTAAGCCACTGAGTGTTACACTTGTACTCGGGCTTGTACTTTGGAATACTTACATGTACGTATACCAACAAAGAGGAGCAAGACAATGAAATGTAAATAAATAGAGTTTTAAATGAATTGCCAACAACCCATATAAAAACTGAAAAGACAACCTAAACCGGGAAGGAAAATTTCGGATTTTAAATTTTTGAAAAAATTAAATGTCAAGATTTCAGCAAAACAGTAATAATTGCAGAACTTCTGGAATACCCAGGAACCTGCCTTAACAGCATTCCATGCTTTGATTTTTATTACCATTTGAAATAGGAGTTGTTTTCCTTCAAATTCATTGTTCAAATTTTCTACAATTTACTTTTCTCTTTGAAGTTATAATGACACTTCTTACCACCAATTTAATGGAAATATTACCTCCTACATAGGACATACATTGTACTGTAAATAAAGAACAAAAAAAAGATGTTTTATCATACTTACCAACCTCTAATGGACCAAATGAGGGTTATGACCCTCTTTCAAAAAAGAAAATGAGGGTCATACAGTACAGAAAGAGACGTACCATAATAAATCACTTGGAAAGACATAGATTTTAATCCTTTAGACATAAAATCACAGACATACTATCACTGTGATAGACCTAAAAAGCAATAAAACAGAGTGGAGAGAATTAAATTTTATTACCCATTTTACCTGCAACTTCTTTGAAGTCTACCTGCTTAATTGACGATATCGGCGTTTCGCGCCTCTAGTGGAATATCAGGTTCGATAACTCCAACATACTTGTAACAGGGTGTTTCTACCATGGTGATTAATGATAAATCTGCACACTTTAATGTTCATTTGCAAGCTCCTAGTTTAATTGTTCAACAATATTTTTCTATCTTGATGATACTATCAAAACAACGCGGTGATTAACTTGATTTACCTGTAATGAGACACCTGTCATTTGTTTACCTGTAATATGATTAGACCCTGAAATTCATTAACAAAGTTTGTAGTAAGCTTCAGATTGGAATATTGTTTAGTGGGGTGTGTTTTGTATAATTAATTATAAATTATGTTTGTTTTGCTAAGTGACCTGTATACCACCTGCTGACATTCTGATCACCTTAATAAAATTCACCTGGACAAACATCTTTTGAAGTCACCGGTCTAGAGGAAAAATACAATGTTGCTGCATTAAAGAGTAAAAAGATTACTTTAGATGTTCAGATCACAGATACCCTTAAAACCTAATAAATTTTTACATTGCTTCATACAAGTCTTGAGCGTTAAATGCACAAATGTCATGCAAGCAATACACATAATATTTACAAAGCATCAGGTGGAAAGGGACCAAACGCGTTTTTTTTTTTATTTTATTCATTTAGTCATATTAAATATTGATATATAAATTAAAAAAAACAATATAAGAAAAAAATAAACCAAACAAAACGATAAAAAAAAAAGAAAACAATCAAAGGCTAATAATAATAATAATACATAAGGAAATAGTAATATTTTAATATATATTTTTAAAATAATATTATATTCAGGTCAAAGATATCTTTTTAAACCTAATAATTTTTTAATGGTTCATACAAGTTTTCATGACAAGTGCACAAATGACATTCAAGCAATATACAATAAACAAAATACACAATACACAAAAGCGCAAAAGGGCCACACATGTTTTTTTTTTAATTTCTGTTCTGATTATTTAAAAGTCATATTAAAAATAATATAAAACAATAAAAAGTTGGAAATAAACAGAAACAAAAACAAATAATAATACCATATAAGTAAATAGAAATATTTTAATATCTTGTAAAAAATCATCCATTGACAAAAACTTGAAACCTTTAAAAAGGAAATGTTGGTCTAGGTTTCAATTTGTTATTGTTTTCATTTTTTTGTTTTGAATTTAATTTTTCTTTTTCACATTGTTACATCAAGTTTGAAACATAGCTAAATTTCTTTCAGAATCTATTACATCATATAAAATTGCATGGGAAAAAAAAAAACATTAATCCTTTCATGAAAAAGGGGTTCTTTTTCAAAGAGGAGAATACAAGTATTTTGTGAAGATGATGAATACTGTTTTTTATTTTAAACTTTAATAATGACAAACTAGATATATTTCGATCTTTGTCATACAAGTGATTTAAAAAAGAATAAAACTACTGGTTTTAAAATTAATGATTTTCTGAAAAACTTTGATTTCTTCATTTGTTATTTTTTCTATTTTTCATTTTTTTCGTTTAAAATAACATGTTCTTAATTGCTCAGTATTTTTAATTTTTATTTTTCAATCTTAATTTTGATTAAAAATTATTTAATATTTGTAGAAAAATTATAATACACATGTTTAGAGAGGTATAATTGAATTAATACTAGAAAGAAATCACCCAAGGGCAATCTTCTGTACAGTTCTAATTAACACACCTGTGTAGCACAGGATGTTTATTCAGTCAGGTAAAACATGTCTGTTAATTGATTATCGACAACTTAAAAAGATTCATAGGCAATTTGTTTTATTTCTTAATTCATTTATTCACTTTTATCAACATATAACCGATTTGTTACATTATAACAAATAGAGCCTATACAAGTATGTTGGAGTTATCTCCCCCTTATCCAGAAACGCTGATAGGGTCAATTAAATTTTTACCTGTAAAACAGGAAATGTCCTGACAAAACTTGGGTTTTTTGCCCCAATAAAATTTTTTTCAAGGAAAAAATTAATCCCCATCACTTTCCAAGACATTCCCACTATCACAGTGATTAGTTATGTTATGTCTCTTTCTGTACTGATGCATGCAACTCCTTTCCAGACCAAGAAAAAAGTACAACAGTTTTAGTCTTCTAAAGGGTAAAAATAAATAGCACAATATTTAGAAAATCATTTAATTTTGCACATTCAACAAAGAATACTGTGAATTCATTTTTATTCGTGGGATACCAATTTTCGTGGTTTTCGTGGATGTCCCCAAACCACGAATTCAAATAGTCAACGAAATATGATTTTTCTTGTGTAAGCTTCAAACACAAATGAATGAACATAACAAAGGATCTGATTAACTTGCACTTTTACCTGAGCCCCAAATAACCTGATACATACAAAAAAAATGGGGTATGCATTCTCTTGAACCTTTAATAACAGCAAAATAAGTTTAAATGCTTTATTTTCAGTGTTTCCCAGTTAACAAATTAGGAGGGTGGTAAAGGGTTATTTTCGTGCAACGTTATTGGCGTTTTATAAATTCGTGTTTTCGTGTTTTGAGTTTTTATTCCTTGTGTTCTCGTGTTGGCATTATTTCACGTGCCTCGTTTTTGTCCATATTTTGAGCTCGTGATTCGTTTTGGACATTTTATATTGCGTGCGTGTTCATTTTCCTGTAAAAAAATCGGGACTTGTAACAATTAGAATTGTAACGATCTGTAGCGGTACCGGAAAGTATCACAGAGCAAAATTTAACAGATTTTCATTGCTTTTAAGAGCTTTCATGTAAAAAAATGCATGAATTACCACAAATGATAATGACTTCTCAAGTTTTCGGCGAACTACGAGCAGCAATTTTCCGTGTTTCGTGATTGGCCATTTTCATCACTCGTGTTTCGTTTTTCGGCAATTTTTAAGCACGTTCTTTCGTGTTGGGGACCCCCCTTTACCACCCCCAATTAGCGGTAACTGGCTTCCTGTAGTGTTTTCAACTATGCTAAAGTGTTGATTTCTAGTTAAGAAATTTGAACAAGAACCATTTCAATTTAGTTTTGATAATATATTATTAATTAACCATTTAAAGTTTTAATTATGTTCTGCTGAAAAGGACAAGTTTATTTTGCAATCAATACAGGTGTCTATTTATAAATAACGAATGGAGTAAGGTTATGTCAGATGATTACCTATTTACATAATATCTACACATTACTATGAATTGTTAATTACAGGTGACACTTTAATTAAAGGTACTGTTCTAAATTTTGGTGTTTTGACATCAATAATGAAGGTTCTGAAGTCATGAATTTTAGAATCTTTAATTTATTGATTTAAATTAATTATTATTATTATTTTTTTTTTTTTGGAACAAGTGGCAATCCACAAATTTACAAATACCACGAAATGTCTTTTTTCTCTACCCACAAAAATTGATACCCACGAATTTAAATGAATTCACAGTATATCAAAAATACTAGAAACAGTTTAGAAAATTCCATTATTTAACCCCAAAACCATGAAAATGTTACATATTATCTCAATGACGGTGATGAGGGTCATAATTTGCAAAAGAAGGAGATTTTGAGGGTCATATACTAAAGAGGGTCACACAATAAAAAGAGGGTGTGAAATTGCAAAAATGTTCAGCATACCAAGATCTATCCCTCTGAAAATTTTGAAGCAAATCTGAATACCCATGTTGAAGTTATTGCCCTTTATTGTCAAATTTTTGCTCTTTTATACATTGTTCGTCTNTCATAATGACTCGCCAACATCTTTAATCTACGACGCTATTAACACTTCTTCGGAACTATGTCGTCTCAAATAAGGACTATATTCACATATGTGCCTGACTGGGTTCCGAATTAGTTGTGTTACACCTTGAAACGATGTTACTGAGTAAACTCTCACTTCGTTCAGCGGGCACAATTTTATTAAAATGGGACTTCAGTTGTGGACATTTTAAATTTTTAGATTGAGAGGATTTAATTTAGGCCTCAAAGGTATGTACATTCATAATTTGGATAAGACCAAGATTTCTATTTCTTGCAAAGAGGTGTGCTTTCTTTAGGATAAGGGAAGGCTGCCCTAACCTCTTTGTTGCTTTGTATCATTTTGTCTATCTTTCTCAAAACTTTGTGGTCTGGAAAATGAGGGTGGGGGTTTAGTAAAGCCCAAATTTTTTTCAAAGTTGGACTTAGTTTTTTTTTCAACTGAAAACCCATTTCAGGGATATAGAAATAAACAGTTTTCGAGTCTCAAATTAGCCTCAGGCGAACCCCAGAATGCAGGATTTGGCACCATTTAGGCCAGAGCTTCTGCCGTAAAACGCTACTAAGTCGTGTATTCGGGACACTACACAGCCCTCATGTCCCATTCCAAAAATGTTCAGTTTTTTTCTTTGTGACCTAAAATCAGGTCTGGCTACAGAACTGTACAGTGAGCCAGCTGGACCATTTTCACGGGTGCTATGTGCTCTTTTTGTAATTTTCATGGCATCCTGTGTCCTTTTTAATGCCCTGTCTCTTTTTCATGATGCCTTGTGCCTTTCTAATGCCCTGTCTCTAAGTAGAATTTTTTATTTCGATCACCATTATTACTTTGAGTCAAAGTTTGACAAATGCCATAAAATCAGATGTAAAGTTATTGACCTAACTTCTATTATAATTCTGTGAAAATGCACATGATTATAAAGTGATGAACCAATTATCGCCGACAATCGATTAGCGGTCGTTTGAACTTCAATGATCCTACTAATTGATGTCAAAAATAAAAATTGATTATCGCCGACTTGGCTGAGAAACATTTCTGATGTGTCAATTCCAATAACTGCTAGCTTTATTCATCAGAATATTTACGAGAAATGACAAAATTCATGCAAAATTCATGTCACTGTATGTCCAAGGGAAACTGTACACTTTCTGTTGATTGGTATGTCTGAATACCTCAAACTTTTCATGAACAACACAACTTCGGTATTTAGTTATCAGACCACAACAAACCAATACATGTTTACTTATTGGAGAATATATTTATGACACAAAAAATCCGTTTAAATCGATTATTAATCAATTATAGCTGTCTGATTATTTCCAATGGTCCATTATTAATTTTTTCCGATTGTTCAACACTATGATTATACTATGCAGTTGCATTTGTCCCTTTCTGGACCCCAAAGTTGATAAGTTTTATTGCACATTTTCTCCAAATAAACAAACATTAGCAATGTTTCCCTGCCAATTAACTCATTCACAAATTACCAGTACTGCTACAAATGTAACTGATCCAATAAAGCTATTAATAGATAATTATTTTCCATATAGGAGTTTCCGCGAATCCAATTAGTGACGTCACAAAATCTAATTTACATATGCAAATTACCATTTTTGGTTGGCAAAGCCAAAGAATTGTCAATATATAGCATTGGGATAGAATTTTTAATTTTTTATAACTTTTTCATTATGTACATGATTTTGGATCTGTAAAATGCATGATAAACATTGAGATATTCATATTTTTTCTACCGATTTACTTTTTCATAAAAATAGACAAATATTTTTTCATGTGAATTTCATAAATGTGAAAGTTTCGAAAAAATTATGTGGTTTACAAAATATGCTAATTCTATATATATTAAAAATAAAAAGCTGGACATTTTTACATCCTGTAAAAGTGTAAACATTCCATAATTAAGATCAAAAGGAATTATCAATTTATCTTTAATAACGAATTCTCACCAGTTAATTGAAAATGACATTTTTATGACCCTAATCAGTGACTGCGATTTCTTGCCAACCAAAGGTAATTTTTCAAGCTTGTGACGTCACGGCGGAAACTCCTAT
>MJUU01060494.1:49821-72459 GCA_002080025.1 Modiolus philippinarum
TTTATTACCATTTGAAATAGGAGTTGTTTTCCTTCAAATTCATTGTTCAAATTTTCTACAATTTACTTTTCTTTTTGAATTTATAATGACACTTCTTACCACCAATTTAATGGAAATATTACCTCCTACATAGGACATACATTGTACTGTAAATAAAGAACAAAAAAAGATGTTTTATCATACTTACCAACCTCTAATGGACCAAATGAGGGTTATGACCCTCTTTCAAAAAAGAAAATGAGGGTCATAGCATGCAACTCCTTTCCAGACCAAGAAAAAGTACAACAGTTTTAGTCTTCTAAAGGGTAAAAATAAATAGCACAATATTTAAAAAATCATTTAATTTTGCACATTCAACAAAGAATACTGTGAATTCATTTTTATTCGTTGGATACCAATTTTCGTGGTTTTCGTGGATGTCCCCAAACCACGAATTCAAATAGTCAACGAAATATGATTTTTCTTGTGTAAGCTTCAAACACAAATGAATGAACATAACAAAGGATCTGATTAACGGGGGCCATAAATCTTGCACTTTTACCTGAGCCCCAAATAACCTGATACATACAAAAAAATGGGGTATGCATTCTCTTGAACCTTTAATAACAGCAAAATAAGTTTAAATGCTT
Source organism: Modiolus philippinarum (assembly GCA_002080025.1). Taxonomy (NCBI): domain Eukaryota; kingdom Metazoa; phylum Mollusca; class Bivalvia; order Mytilida; family Modiolidae; genus Modiolus; species Modiolus philippinarum. The sequence goes on from MJUU01060494.1 coordinate 50,451, forward strand.
TATTTTCAGTGTTTCCCAGTTAACAAATTAGCGGTAACTGGCTTCCTGTAGTGTTTTCAATTGACCCATTTCGATTTATCTCCCCTCTCACTTCCGGTTTAAAAACTGCGGCTATCGTGTAGAAAGCAATAAAGGAGGATATTCATAGTGTTTTATTTTTTTGCCTTTCTTACCACTTCGCTGTTAATAAATAATTATGTAAAAATATTTTACACATTTCTCTTCTCTTTTGTTTTTTAATTTAAAAAAAATCTATTAATGTCCATTTATTAAAGTTTTATTACTTTAGTTTAGCTATACTGTTTGTTTCTGCTGTTGAAACGAAAATTTTCTATCACAACTTATTACATTGAACAACATAGTTCTTACTGGTGGCCACAGGTGACTTCATACAGGTGGGTGTTACAGGTAATTTTGTTAGTTAGGACAATCAACAAGCCACGATACAGACCTTTGTTTAATTACCGACATTGACATAGCATAGGTATCTGTTACCGCTAGTAAAGGACATGCTTATTTTTACAAAATTTCTTTGCAACATTTTCTATCTCATTTATTTTTATTTTGTATATGAAAACTTGTTTATTCACATGCAGAATTTTTCACCATAGACATGATAGACGAAATCAAGATTCAACATGAAAGAAAAAATGCGCATTTTTTCTTTTCATTGTGTATTTCCTGAAATGAAAATAATTTTATTGCAGTCTGCTACTTAAAGCAAATCAGTTCAAAAAAGTAGCTTTCGAAAATTGAAACGCTCTGGAATCGGCGCATGCAATCGTATACATATTTATACATAATGCTTGTCCACAGCATAACTTGTAGCTTTACAAAGAGAAGAAATCTATACTTGTAACCATTTGTTTTTCGTTTCCAAACTAATTTCAATTTCACATTTAGAACAATTTTACTGACACCCATTGCATTTTCTTTTCATTAACATTTCATTAATATCTGCCACTTCAGGGTCGTCCTGCACTTATTCTGATGGTAAATCCCCACAACAGACTTTTTAAAGAATAAATGTCAAAAGTAACATTATTCCAATGCTCAGTTGGCTTATATTTTTTCAAACATGCCGTTCGGCCACATGACCAAAGTTTAACCTTTTGTAGTTTGTATCAGTGCAATGTATTGATGCTCTGTCCTACAAAGTTCCTACCCCAGCCTTTAAGCATATTCAAGCAGTTTTAGAAGGCCTTAATATCTGTTGACCTAGACATTATTGTGTTGTGTATTGCTGATTCCCGACCATGCGGGAAATGTCTTGTGTATATATCTTGTTGAAATCATTCACATGTTATGGTCATATTGTATTAAACTGTGTAAAAACTTTTCTGCAATCAAAGATTTGTAAAAATTGTTGCTAAATTCTACTTTCAGTCATGCTTGTGTAGTGCAACTACTGCGCCTCTGCATGTCTTGCTGTTGCAGTTGCAACAAAAATAATTTATGGTCATACATGTGAGATGGTGAAATAAATCGTTTTGGTCGTATAAAATAAATAAATATATTTTCATTTTTATTCAACATTTTACCATCAAGCACCAAACATTATTATTTCAGGTGTGTCCAGTGTCACCTAGAAATCGACTGAAGTGTATTCCGATAAAATTTAAATTGAATACATTTTTTTTTTCGTAATTGTTTAAAAAATGCTGAAATATAAAATTTTAGGAATAAAAATAAGATATAACGATAATATACGATTTTAAAAGTTTAATAAATGTGATGCATATAACTGTCTCAAGTTCGAGTATGCATTTTACAGGTAATTTTAATTATTTCATAAAATACATGTACATTTCAGTTTGAATAAACATCGCAAAAATGTTAATCTGACCCCCTGCTATGTGTACACATGTCGGAAGGTGCTCAGGTAAGTTTGTCAGGTCACCTGTGCTGTACGATTAAAACAAGTGCCGATTTTCAGTTACACAAATAGAAGAAACTGCGGCTAATAGCCGCAGTTTTGTAGTTCGATGATCGTCCACCAGGCGGCGCTTTAGTAATTGGAAAGTCGTCAATTATGCTAAAGTGTTGATTTCTAGTTAAGAAATTTGAACAAGAACCATTTCTATTTAGTTTTGATAATATATTATTAATTAACCTTTTAAAGTTTTAATTATGTTCTGCTGAAAAGGACAAGTTTATTTTGCAATCAATACAGGTGTCTATTTATAAATAACGAATGGAGTAAGGTTATGTCAGATGATTACCTATTTACATAATATCTACACATTACTATGAATTGTTAATTACAGGTGACACTTTAATTAAAGGTACTGTTCTAAATTTTGGTGTTTTGACATCAATAATGAAGGTTCTGAAGTCATGAATTTTAGAATCTTTAATTTATTGTTTTAATTAATTTTTTTTTTTTTTTTGGAACAAGTGGCAATCCACGAATTTACGTATACCACGAAATGTCTTTTTTTCTCTACCCACAAAAATTGATACCCACGAATTTAAATGAATTCACAGTATATCAAAAATACTAGAAACAGTTTAGAAAATTCCAACATTTAACCCCAAAACCATGAAAATGTTACATTTTTTCTCAATGACGGTGATGAGGGTCATAATTTGCAAAAGAGGGAGATTTTGAGGGTCATATACTAAAGAGGGTAACACAATAAAAAGAGGGTGTGACCCTCCAAATGAGGGTGACTTGGCAACTATGGTTTTATAGATATAACTTTTGATGTTTTTGCCAATTTTCCCTCATATACCAAATTGCACATAATCATGATAATTGTAACTTTCCTATATATATTTGAAGTAACTTTGTGTAATACTTATAAGTAATTATAAGAGGAAACTAAAACCTCACCAATTCATCTTAGACCAGCAAATTTTGATGGTTGGTGGTATCATTCCAAAATCTTATAGGGCTTACTTGATGTAACTGACAGTCCATATGCATGTACTTCGAGTGGGTTAAACTGATCCCGTAATGGAGGGCCACATTTCTGTTGCTGAAGGGGTGGCCTGTCAAGAGAACAACTGTATTACTTTTACAATGTATATGCAATACACCATTTTTCAAATTATCAATCACGGCCTTAAAGTGCCCTTTTCAAATTAACAATCAGTGTGCTAAAGTGCCCTTTCAAGGATTTGCGCCCTGCCCTTTTAAAATCCTAGCTGGAACACTGACTGTAGATCAATCTATATAGATCCTTTTTATATTTTGCAACTATATAAAAATTAGTTCCTTTTTTGATTTGTAGCAGGGATGTTTTTTTTTTTTTTATTTTGCCTGCGCATGCCTCCAAATTCCTTTATGTTAACCATGTACAAAATGTAGTTCTATTCAGGAAATTTATTCAAGGTTGTAACCCCTACATACACATGACATTTACATCATTCGGAGTAAAATAACGTAGGACGTTGGAAATCTACAATATCTTTGATTGCGGAATCAAAGAGGGACATAAATTCCTTCAAGATTCTATAAAAATATTTTAATTGGACTGACCATGTACTAGTACATGTATGTACATGTATATGGAAGTTCCTGCTCCATCTTTCCACTTGTTGCTGATAACTTGAGAACAAAATAACATATTTGGTCTTCAAACTGGGAATGTAAGCTGTTTCCCACAATACTCGAGCCATGACGACTTCTTGTTTAGAGATCCAAGGTATTTAAGAGTTATATATATATGCTTCTTGAAACTTTGAAATTTTTTGAAACGTGGAACAGTATCATGTAATGCACCATTATTATTTTATTATTATAAAATAGAAATTTTTCATATAATTCCACCATCACAACAATAACATCTGATCAATTATATCATGATCATAGCAGCACAGTCTGCTCAGTTTAATAGCCACTAGTTCGATGCCCGAGACTAGTAAAAATTGATTCAGAATAGTAATGTATTTTAGAAAATATAAATAGATATACATGTATAAGGAAATACTTTGAAAAGTGATTCCGGACTAGTAGCTGTAAAAGTTTTTGGCACATACTGGCAGCATACAAAAAATATTGACACACTGTTTAACATACCCAGTATGAGATCCTAAAAAGGGTATCTAAACCTTTTAAAGTTTTTCTTAGCATAAACAGGGATGGCTCTGGCACCTGAATTTGTGTTGTAAATTAGGAAATATATTTTTACTACATCTAAAAACAAACATAACAGTGCCTAATTTGTAAAAAAAAATAACCAAATTATATCAATTAAGGAATAGTTGTGATTTTTTGTGTATGGGAGACAACTGACCTGTGAAAACAATGAGGACTTTATACTTATTTAAAATCAGTGTTTAAACCAATTTCATTATGTTTGTAATTATGAAAACAATATATAACATTATTTTGGCATTTTCAATTCAAAATCAAAACAAATTAGATATGATTAAGGACAAACTATCCTACATTGTATTTTATTAAAAAGATAGTTCAAAACTTTACTGTATGTAAGGCAGCCATGTATTGAATCTCTGATTTCTAATTTAAAGATTTAATTGAGACTCATTTCATAGCATTTACCAAAGACATCCATGAGGTAGTGGTATAAAGTCCAGCCATTTATTTGATCTCAGATTTCTGTTTGATGGACTGTGTGAGAAATCATTTGTTTCACTTTTAAGACAACCCTTTGATCTGTTGATAGTAGTTTATAAATCTAAAAAATTTAAAAGTTCAGCCATTTATTGAATCTCTTATATCTGTTTCAGAGATTTTATTGAGAATCATTTGTTAGATTTTACAAAAGACAATCCTGGGATAGTGGTATATCTCCAGCCAAAGCGACAACAACCTGCATATTTATATGCAGAATACTGTAAGTACCTGGTATAAGCCACCATACACTATATTGCCATTAGTCATGTTAGTTCTTGCTGCTTTAAACAGCTAAGCATTGAATAGTCATGCCAACTGACCTCAGTAGGATGGTGTACATTACAAACACATGATATACATAGTCATGCTGGAATCAGCTGGATGTACAAGAACTCTCTTTGTTATTGGGTAGATTGCAGGTAGTTAGACTTTTCTTTCGCAGATGGAAAAGGCTAGTCCAAAGTCCTGAAACTCTTAACTGATCAAGTTTGGACATGTACAGAGAAGTTCTACATCAAAACTACTGTATATACTTACTTTTATAGGATTTCAAAATTAAAACATGGAAGCACTAGTGACATATCTAGTCCCACTGGATTGTTTTGAGGGATATACATTATACAACTTAGGCAGAGCAGAATTTATTACATCACATAACATTCTCACAGTTGTTAGTTTTTTGCAGATCATTTGTCCATATATCTGAGGTGTGATTTTAATTTTTGATCAACAATACTGAAATTACCAGTTATTGAACATCAAATATATGCCAACAGGGTACCCCATTTGTCTGGAGCAAATCTCTACTGTTTTTAAGATAAAAAGTTTATATATTGCAGATCATTTGTACATACATGTATATGGGAGGTTTGCATGATACTTTGATTTTGATTTTTGATATTTTATGCCAAAATTACCTGTGGTTGAACTTTGTCATTTTTTACATGATATATCCGTCACCTACCCCATTTGTCCGGAGAAAATCTACAGTTTATGAAATAAAAGGTTTATATTTTGCAGATTATTTGTACATAAAGCAGACGTGTGCATGGTACTTTGATTTCAATATTTTTGATAATTTATGTAAAAATCACCATTCCTGAATTTAATCATTTTACATTAAACAACAAGGTAATCATCATTTGTCCAGAGCAAATCTCCTACAGTTTGGGATAGAAAGTACATATTTTGCAGATAATTCATACATATATCAGAAGTGTGCATGTTACTTTGATTTTTGATAATCTGTGCCAAAATACCAGTTGTTGAACTTAGTCATTATTATGTCAAATACATGTACAAATGTATCTGACTACAGGGTACATGTACCTCACGTGTCCAGAGTAGGATGTTGCCTCCAATACATTTCTGTAAACTTTCAAAAAGGCCAGTTCAAAGGAAGGTTAAACATTAAAAAAGATTATTAAGATTTAAAAAAATGTACATTTAGAAGATATACTTTCCTTGTAAAAAAACCTGGTTTTCTGTCACATTGACATCTTTCCTCTTGTTGAAATGCTCTTATCAATGTTAGGAATACTTCTTAGCTGAAGTACATTATGTATCTAAGTTAAATCAATTAATATAATCATGGTTATTTATTGCATTTCCATAAATAACAGCTTTTGGTATAATAATGTGACGCAACATTAGCTGAAAATGAAAAAAAAATACTTATTACTTTTAAAGTAATGATCAGTTCAAACCTACTTGCATGGCTATTTGAAAAACATCTATACATGTACATTACTCTTTTACATGTTTTATACATCAAGAAGCAAATAACAACCTCATAATGTATCTGTTGAATACAATGATTTAATACATGTGTTCAGAAGTCCATTATAAGTAGAAGTCTGCAACTGGTTCAATATGTATTGTGACGGCGTTGTCCCCAGATTAGGCCGTTATCAGTAAAATTGTCTACGGGGGGTTCCTCTCAATCTCGTTCGTATAGTATGGAATGATGGGTAAAAGTGTTATCACACAAACAAGTACTTGTCAATTAATCACAGTCAATTAATCATTTAAGTTCGAACATGTGAAAATGAGAAATGTCAACACTGTTCAACCCACCCAGGGTAGAATTCTCTCCAAAATAAGAAAACACAATTGAATGGAAAGTTTATCGCCGAAAATAATGCAAAAAGATTTCGTATTATTATCATAATTTGAAGAAATTTGTAGCAAGATGGATATGGAAATTTCAAAATGAAAAATAAATCATTTAAAAACTTTGTTTTCCTCCCAAAAGTCTATACGATAAATTTATTGACTGTATAATGTTGTGATTGTATGTGGATTTTCGAGAAAAGAATAGAAGAAGAAATGGTCATCGAAAGAATCCTGAATAATGAAATTTTTGTTAATTTCGCTTGCCATAAAATTCAAATTACACAGCAATGCCACACGTATATAGTACCATGTGCTGATATTGTAATGCGAAAGCGTTTAGAGAACTTTATTTTCTTGTTTGCTATGCGGCACGAAAAATTTGTCGAGACAATCTCTGCGACCCTACTATTTTATACTAAGTACATTGTAGATAGCTAGGATCCGTTCTTTTTTATATCATTGTTACGCATTTTATTGCATTAATACAAACTACAGTTATTATAACCTCAGCAAAAGTAATTCCGAGGTATTTACCAACTATAGTTTTAATGTCAGTATATCGAGGCCGTATCTTGATAAGCAAAAAAGTTCACAAAATAAAAAAAAAAGAAACAATGCAATCTTATTCATGTTTGAACATACATTACTTTCCGCAATTCACTCTACTTTCTCTAAATAGTACAAAAAACTTGCTATATTCGAAAGTTGTTTTTTTCATTATTATTATATTTTCTGTTATTTTAGTTTCTGATGTAACCGTTTATGTTGTATGTATATAAGTATCTATTTTGTAGTATTATATAGAAACATCTGTCATTAATCAGTTATCAATTATCACATTTATCTGAAAACTGACGGGGTAGAGACAGACACGCTGCGAATATAAATTGTCCCTGTGGATTTTGCATATATTAACTGTACCCATCATGCAACATTTATTTTCTGGCCATGAATTTTTATACGACCGCAAAAATTTTGCGGTCGTATTATGTTATGGCGCAGTCGTCGGCGTCTGTGGCCAGCATAACTTTGTTTCTAGTGGACGGATCATCTTCAAATTTCAGTATGTGGTTTCTTGGCATAATGGCTATCCCGGGTTTTAATTTTCGGGTTTATGGCCCCACCCGTTTCAGAAAAAGGGGCCAAAAAGGGGTAAAATTGGGTATTTTTGTGTCTGTGGACAGCATAACTTTGGTTCCAGTGAACAGATCATTTTCAAATTTTAGTATGATGTTTCCTGGCACATGCTTTAGCCCTGGCTATAATTTTATGTTCCTGGCCCCGCCCGTTTTAGAAAAAGGGGCCAAAAGGGGTTAAATTGGTTGTTTTCACATATTTGACTGTAGAATCTTTATTATTTATCGGATTTTGATGGGGTTTCTTTCAGTAAACTCCTTAGAAAATTTCCAATCTGGAGTATGCCAACGGATTTCACGTGTCATGTACCGTTCACGAGATAAATGGGGCCCAAAAGGGGCGAATTTAAAAAATTTCATTATTTATTTTTAGTCCGATTTTGATGCAATTTTTTCCAAAGGATTCCTAATGAAAAACTGTCGTAGGGCTCTACTATAAGATTTTTGGTAACTTGTTTCCTTACCCAGCTATGAGAGTCCGAAGGGGGCCAAAATCGTAAATTTACAGTTAACCAAAAAATTTTATTTTTCATCGGATTTCGATGGGATTTTTTTCTTCGGATTCCTCTTGATGTAAGCTTTCAGAACTATGTCAACGGATTTGGCGTTGCTCTTACCGTTTCCGAGCTATGAGGGGCTGAAAGGGGCCAAAATTGTAAAGTTACAGATAACCTAAAATTTTTATTTTTCATCAAATTTCGATGGGATTTTATTCTTTGATTCCTCTTTATGTAAGCTTTCAGTTATATGTCAGCGGATTTGGCATAGCTCTTACCGTTTCTGAGCTATGAGGGGCCAAAGGGGGCCAAAATCGTAAATTTACAGATAACCTAAAAAATTTATTTTTCGTCGGATTTCGATGGGATTTTTTCTTGGGATTCTACTTGATGTAAGCTTTCAGTAGTATTTCAACGGATTTGACGTAGCTCTTACTGTTCCCCAGCTATGAGGGGCCGGAGAGGGCCAAAATCGTAAATTTACAGATTACCTTAAATTTATATTTTTCATCGCATTTCGATGGGATTTTTTTCTTTTGATTCCTCTTGATATAAGCTTTCAGCATCATGCAATGGATTGGGCGTAGCTCTTACCGTTTCTGAGCTATAGAGGGTCAAAGAGGAATCATAAGGAGTCATAAGGGTTAATTTTTATTTTCCCTACTTTGTGTCCAGCTAATTACTTGGTCAATGTCCATCTAATTATTGTGTCAAGCTCTTTCCTATGTCCATACTCACTTTAAATTACACTTTTTCAAATTTCAGTGGACGACATGCTGTGGTTGTATCATGCTGCACTCGGCGTAGCCCTTTATTGGTTACTATTTTTAGTCTTCTCGCACGAAATCTCGTTTGAATCACAGCGGTAGTCTGGGGACAACGCCGTATACTGATGTATTACGAGTTGCTGACTTCTACTAATAATGGACTTCTGATGTGTTACAATAATCTGAATAATTGAACTAAACTGGGCCAACAACTGGCATGGGTTCTAGTGGTGCTGATGAGGAATTAATTTCTGAAATGGCCTTACAGCTCATTAAAATTAATTGCAGTTGGAGTAAACATATGCGTTATGGTCTCATGTTTATTTACTCCATATGTTTTCATATGTTTTTTTTTTAAATATATCACAGACTAAACAACTCACAGACTGAATAAATCACAGGCCTCCTCTGCAATTCAAATTGCTGCTCTCAAGATGATTAGTTTTACAAAATTAAAGGATCATATGAGTGACTGTTTTTCTGATGTTGAGAATGCTATACATGGAAATAAGTATTAAAATTTTCAAGTTTAGTTGATCCAGCAGGACATAAGACATGACAATTATTAAACAGCATCCTATGAGAAAGATTTATTTCTTGTTCTTATAATTACACTGCTGTTGTGGCTGATTTTTTCGTTGGCTATTGAAAAAGTTCAGTTAGAGAGGTCTATCCAGTCATTCATCTAGCTGTAATACAGCAGATTAGCCAGGATCCCAAGAGATTTTAGTTTTTATAATTTTTTTTATCTTTTAGTAAATGGATACACAGAGAAATTTTGTTTAGAGAATATGAATAAAGAACAAATATGTAAATGGGTAGAAATGTACAGAACACGATCAGGACAGCAGATAGTACGATTTCGCAAACATTGGCATACAGACATTCCAAGCATACAAGGAATATGGCATCCCTTTATGTTCAAAGATCCTAAAATTAACACTAAACTGTTCCCTGATGAGGAACTGTCAAGATATATACCTTCTGAACCATCAGCTACAGAACAGGTGATAGATATGTTTGATGAACAGAAGAAAAAGCTACCATCATCAAATGATATATCAGAATAAAAATAAAAATATTAGTTAAATTACTATTAGTTTTATTTTCTCCCCCACTATTTACTATTTATAGGAAAGAGCAAAGAATGACTGACTTGGAACAGAATAATGTGTCCCACTTAGATAACAAAGATCTCTGCAGACTTATTATTTTATGTGGTAGAATATTAGAATGTTAGTGGAGTACAGGACACAGTTGCTCCAACTGAATATTGCATAATCTCCAATATTAAGACTGAAAGACGGCTTACTTTGTGTGAAACACAAATCATTCATCCATCCCTCACTCTTCACTTTATAAATTTAAAATAATCTACTACATCAAGAGGGCATGATAAGCTGTCTACAGTCAAATTTAACTTTTTAGCCTTTTTTGGACCACAACAAAATTTGATAGAAAATAAAAATTAACAGAATATGTGGAATACCACTATATAACATTTAAATAATATCAAATTATGAGGGGGGAGACCATTTTTGGGACGCCGGGATTGGCCAATTTTAGCTTCCGGAAATTTGGATGACCCTTTTTTTAGGTCGGGAATTCGTGATGAAAATGCCATCAAGACACGGGAAAGGGGTGAATTTAGACCCAGGAAATGGGGATTTTATGGTAAAATTTATCGGGATTGGCAAAAATTGGTTTCTTAAATACAATCTTCCGGGATCGATACGTTTCGCAAAAAATGTCCGGGATTTCGGGATTTGCTCATTTTAATGACGGGAAATCGGGATGAGACCCCCTTTCAACCCCCCTCAATTATTATGTAAAGTCAATGCATTAAAGGTGCAAAAACATTTAAGTCGAAGGGTCAAAACTCACCACCAAAACATTTCAATAGGAAACAAATTTAAATTTGATTGGTAAGTTATAAACATACAATCATATACATGTACCAAATTATCAAATCAACACTTTCAAGCATTTTAAATCAAGAATGGAAAAAATGATTATTTTCAAAAAATTACTTAGTCTAAGGGAGGCAACTCTGTACAAAACCCCCAAAAAACTTGATCTGTATCTCACCTAGATACACTCATATACAAAATATCAAATCTATGTGTCATGCAGTTACATAGAAAAACTCTGGAAAGTTATATTTTCAACATTTTACTAAGTCCAAGGCTCATAACTCCACACAAAAATAAAGCAACCAAAACCAAATTCAAACTTGACCTGTATTTCACCTAGATACACTCGCATACCAAATGTCACATTAATATGTTCGGCGGTTACACAAAAAACTCCCAAACCTACATTTTTCAAAGTTTCAATAGTCCGCGGCCCATAACTCTGTACAAAATCAACCGACCGGAAACAAAATCGAACTTGATCTGTATTTAACCTAGATACACTCATAGATTAAATACCAAGGTCGATGGTTTTCTCACGGCACTCCAGCTTCCTCCACCACTAAAACTGACCGTCATGAGATAGCTGAAATACTGCTGAAAGTGACCTTAAACCCCATATCAATCAATCAATTAATCAGAAATTAAATATTAAATCAGTATGTCAAGCGCTTACAGAAAAAAAACTTCGGAAACCAAAAAGTTAACGGACGGATGGGCGAAGGGAGGGTATACCATAATATGTCTGTCTTTAGACTAGTCTATAAAAACTTAGGATTTATCTTTATCAGCAATATGTGCATTTTTATCTTTGATTTTACTGACTGATATTGTCAGTATGTCCGTACTGACCTGATACAAGAAAATATCAGGCAATGACGTCATTGCCGATAAAAACAATAATGGTTGTTTTGAAGGTCTTGACAGAAAATATCACTAGTATCACAGCTCGTCCTGTCGGACTAGTCGCGATACGATGATATTTTCTGTCTTGACCTAATGTCATCTGATCAATATTAAAAAAAATGATTGATTTGACACACATATTAAAACAGAAATAGAAGACTATGTTAAATGTTGTGTTTGTCTTCTATTAGTCTTTTTGTCGGGCAACGGATAACAGCAGTTGTTAGAAGACTTTGCCAGTTAATTTTATGATCCTTCATCCATGAGTCATAAAACATTGGATGTAGAGTTGCTCGACAGGTAGCAGTGAATTCCGCTCAAAACAGTGCTAGGGTCCGTCTTGAACTTACTATGAGGTATGAGCATTGCATGAAGGCCTCATGGTGACTTCAAGATGAAGAGCAACGGATAAAGTGAAGAATATGAACACAATTCTGGTACTACCAGAATTGTACAATTCTGGTACAAATATGACTACCAGAACTGTTGCCAGAACTGAAGATTCTAGAACGCCAGAATTGTATCAAGTATCAAGACAGAATCCTTTCTCTTCCAGAATTTTCTAGAATTGTGCAATTCTGGAGGATTCTGGACAATTCTGGTATTCCAGAATTGCGCAATTCTGGGAAATTCTGGACAATTCTGGTATTCCATTGTTCAATGTACAATTCAGGTTGAACCAACATTGTTTAATTTACAATCTGGTTTGGTTTATTATACCATTCTGGATGTACCTATAAAAGCATTGTTCCATTGCTTGGTTGGTTTTGCCATGTATTTGTAGAGACTTTGTCTCATTTGCATTTACACCATATCCCTTCTTTGCTTCTTGCTCATTTTGTTACGATCCGACCAGAAACATATCCTCAAGCGTGTAACTTATATTTAACATTGGAACCTATGGGAAAACATCATTTTCATCAAATTCTCTTAAACCAATGATGCAAATCAACTTTACAGGAATGATGTATGAAATTTCCCTTACCAAGATAGCCGATTTCGTTCCCATCCGACGACTGAAAACATTGTTGTCATCACGGAACTTGTATTTAACATTGGACCCTATGGAATTGTCTTTTTCATCAACTTCTCTGAAACCAGTGAAGCAAATTCAACTAAATTTGACAGGAATGATGTATGGAAGGTCCTTTAGAAAGATTGCTCATTTGTTCTAAATTAAAAAAAAATGGTTTCAAACTAAGGGGTATCTCCCTCTTGCATAGATCTGTCCTTTATAGCTGGATTTGGTTTTTCTATTTAGATCGTTTTGGCTTTTTTGTTCTCTATAAGTTTTTACACGTATTTCGGTATATGGTCTTCCAAATATTTTAATTTCATCTGCACTGAAGAGACATAAGTTGTCGAAATGCGCATATGCAGAAACAATTAACTTCGGTATTTTGTTATTTGTCCCGATCCGACAAAACATGGCCACAAGCGCAGAACTTATATATTAACATTGGACCATGTGGGAAAAACATCATTTTTACTTTACCGAACTTTACATAAATGGTGTATAGAAGGTCCTCTACAAAGATTGCCGATTTAGTTTCTATCTGACAAAAAACTGCGTGGCCGCCAGTTCGGAACTTATATTAAACATTTGACCCTATAGGATCCTATAGGAGAAACATCAATTTAATCAACTTCTGCGAAACATAATTTTATTATGTATATATTTTCTCTATAACTCTGTATGTAGTTTATGAGAATAAAGTTCATACTCTCATTCAAACCACTGAAGCAACTCAACCAAACTTTACATAAATGATATATGGAAGGTCTTTTACATCGATTGTTCATTTCATTTCAATCCGAGAAAAACATGACCCTCAGCACGTATTTATATTTAGAATTGAATCTTAAGGGAAAGACTTCGTTTTCATCAACTTTACATGAATGATTTTGGAAGGTCCTAGACAAAGATTGCATATTTGATTCCGATCCAAAAAATAACATGGCCATCAGTGTGGAACTTATATTTAACATTAGCCTCCATGGGAAATACATTATGTTCATTAACTCCTCTGAAACTACTGATGCAAATTCAACCAGAATTCACAGGAATGGTGTATGGAAGGTCCTTTACAAAGATTGATCATTTAGTTCCAATACAACAAAAACAATGGCCGCCAGCACAAAACTTACGTTGACATTGGACTCTACGTAAAAAAATCTCATTATCATCTACTCGAGAAAAAATTGATTAAACTGTACTGTAATGACAAAGTGAACTGCTCTATAGAAAGTGCTCATGTCAAATGTGACATATTTGACCCTATGGCATCATCTGAAACAATTGAAGCAAATTTTAACTTTACTGTACTGATATGGCATAGGCGAGGGTCTTTACAAAGATTGCTAATTTCAATCCAATAAAAAACATTGCGACCAGTACAGAACATAGTATAGCATTTGCCCTATTTGTTCATTTCCTATGAACCCCTCCCCCTCAAAGCAATTAAATTTCAAACAAACTTTGCAGAAAAGTCGTATGATAGGTTATTTACAATAATTGATCATTGTGTTTGGATCTGACAAAAATGTGACAGCCAGCGCAGAACATAGGTTAACATTGTACCGTATGGAGAAACATCATCTTCGGCATTTTGTTATTTTCATTATCAGTTTAAAGCTATTGAAGCAAATTTATCTAAAGTGTCCTTAAATGTCTTAAATGATGTTAGACATGTTTTGCACAAAGATTGCTCATTTCATTCAGATTTGACAAAAAAACATGGCTACCAGCAAAGACTTTATAAAAACCTGTTATTTAGCATTTCGTCAGGTGAGCGATACAGGCTAGTCTCTGAGCCTTTTGCTTACCACAGGGTAAATTTTCAAATCTGTCCAATCAACGTTATGTTTGGTGTCAGATTATATCGAATAACAAAATACCGAAGTTACTGTTAATTTGTTTTCTGCATATACGCATTTCGACAACTTATGTCTCATCAGTGCAGATTAAACCAAAACATTTGGAAGTCCATTAACCGAAAACGTGTAAAAGCTGATAGAGAACAAATAACCAAAATGATCTAAATAGAAAAGCCAAAATTCAGCTAAGAACAGAGCTATGCATGAGGGAGATACTCCTTAGTTTTAAATAAAATTTTGTAAAATTTAGATACATGTATTACAAGTTTCAATAAAATCGGTTTTCGGGTCAGCACCGAAGTACTGACTAATGGGTTGGTGAATACCCTCGGGGACTAACAGTCCACCAGCAGAGGCATCGGCCCAGTGGCAATAAATAACAAAATACCGAAGTTACTGTCACTTAATTTATTTTCTGCATATGCGCATTTCGTCAACTTATATCTTGACAGTGCAGATCAAACCAAAACATTTGGAAGTCCGTTAACCGACAAACGTGTAAAAGCTGATAGAGAGCAAGTAATAAAAATGATCTAAATAGAAAAGCCAAAATTCAGCTAAGGACAGAGCTATGCATGAGGGAGATACTCCTTAGTTTTAAATAAGTTTTTGTAAAATTTAGATATTACAAGTTTCAATAAAATCGGTTTCTGGTCAGCACCGAAGTACTGACTACTGGGTTAGTGAATACCCTCAGGGACTAACAGTCCACCAGCAGACGCGTGAATGAAAATGAGCAATCTGTTTTCATTACCTTCTATACGACATTTTTTAAAAGTTTTGTTGAATCAAGTTACTTCAACTTACCGTTGAAGCAAGCCAACTTGATTCAACAAAACATTTAAAAACGTTTAATTGATCAATGGTCCATTGTTGAACAATTGATCAATGGTCCATTGTTGAACAATGTTCCATATATATATAGTGGTCATGTTAATTGATGAATCTTAACGAATAGTATTATACCGAATTTCCTGTTAATTCTTATTTTTTCAGAAGGTTCAGTTCTATTTGTTTAATACAAAATAAAATGGTATAGTTGGCCACGATTAAAAGATAAAAAACACAAAATGTACAAATTAAAAAACACATAAAAATGACAAAAATGGAAAAAGAGGGAGGGAGATTGTTTAATAATTTGCCCAGATGATCAAAATGAATCCGATGTTAAAATATGTTACTGTATGCAGCCAATTATCTGAACGAAATTAGAAATGTTTGTCATAAATCGTTCTTTTTTATGGCTGGGTTCTATATTTGCTTCCTAATTTAAGAGATGAACGTATGGTCAAATGTTAAACTTTGTCCTACGCTTGTGGCCATGATTGTTGTTTGATTAAAAAAAAAGCAAGAAGTCTTGTGAAGGACCTCTCGTACATGATTCCTGTATTTACTTATGTAGTCTGAAGGGAGATGTTCAAAATACAATGTATGTTTTTTTAATAACTTGTAATGTTTAACTATGTCCCGCGCTGATGACCAGGTATTATTTCTCGGATCAGAATTAAATGTACGATTAAACGACCCTCTATAAAGCATTCCGTAAGGTTAAGTGCAATTTACTGTAGTAGTTTCATAGTAGATAGTCAAAATATGTTTTTCGATAGGTTCTTATGTTAAAATATGTTCCGAGTTAATCGGTGAGTAATATGCAATTTTATTACAGACTCCTCGAGCATTATTCCTGTAAGGTTTTGTTCGATTTACTTCTGTTAGTTCAGCAGAGATAATCAAACTATGGTTCCCATAGGGTCTCATGTAAAACTATATCCCAAGTTCGTTACCATGTTTTAAGTTACCTGACTTTAAGAATGCAGTTGAGATTTTGCCATTCCTTGCCATCCGTCGTCAGTCGTCTGTCGTAAACTTCTCATTTATTGATCTCTGAAACTGTTTTGCAAATTTTAACCAATTTTGATCATGTGGTACTCCTTCAGTGGTCCCCATCATTTGTGATTATTATGATAATGCCTTTTCATAAATGGCCGCCATCTGTGAACATAGATTGACAATAGACCCCATTGGAATTAAACATTTTCTTCTGCCCTGAAACCACTTGGAACAGTTTTTGAGTTTAGTTCTTGAGTGGTTCCCTTCAAAGTTAGTGATTTTTTACGTTTATAATATCGTCTTGTTTATCGAATCAGAGGTGCTATCTTTTTTAAGAACATTTCATACATCAAAGGATCAAAGGTGCAATCTTTTCTAAGGACCTCTCATACATCAAAGGATCAAAGGTGCAATCTTTGTAAAGGACTTCTCATACATCAAAGGATCAAAGGTGCAATCTTTGTTAAGCACTTCTCATACATCAAAGGATCAAAGGTGCAATCTTTGTTTAGGACCTCTCATACATCAAAGGATCAAAGGTGCAATCTTTGTAAAGGACTTCTCATACATCAAAGGATCAAAGGTGCAATCTTTGTACAGGACTTCTCATACATCAAAGGATCAAAGGTGCAATCTTTGTTATGGACTTCTCATACATCAAATGATCAAAGGTGCAATCTATGTTAAGGACCTCTCATGCATCAAAGGATCAAAGGTGCAATCTTTGTAAAGGACTTCTCATACATCAAAAGATCAAAAGTGCAATGTTTGTACGGGACTTCTCATACATCAAAGGATCAAAGGTGCAATCTTTGTTATGGACTTCTCATACATCAAAGGATAAAAAGTCAATCTATGTTAAGGACCTCTCATACATCAAAGGATCAAAGGTGCACTCTTTGTTAAGGACCTCTCATACATCATTCCTGTAAAGTTTGGTTTAATTCACTTCTGAGAAGTAGTTTCAGTAGGATTGGTCCAATGTTAATCCAAGTTCCATGCAGGTAGCTGTTTTTATTGGACCTTCATACACAATTCCTTCAGTTGTTTCAGAGAGGGTTAAAAGGTTAATGGATATACTGGCAGATAATGGACAAAAAGTTGATGACAAAAACTTGCATGGCCTTCGACTAGATGAGCTAAAACGTTTTCCCTCTGACGCCCACCTTGAGAAAAGGTGAGGACCTGCAGAGAATGGTCATCTTGAACGAATATCTACTTGATACATTTCAAACCAGAGACCTTTTTTGTTTATAATTTACGACTATGTCCCAAGATTTTTCGATTGAGACTGTAAAGGATTTTCCATACCTATTCAGCATCCTAGAACTACAGTTTTGTTAAATTTGCTTCTATAGGTTCAGAGTAGAGGATAAAATGATATTTTCCCCTAGGGTCCAAAATTCAACTATGTTTCGCGCTTGCAGCCATGTTTTTTATCGGATGAGAGTGAAAAGAGCAATGTTTGCAAAAGACCTTCACAAAATATTCACGTAAAGATTGGTTGAATTTGATTCAGTGCTTTCATTGGAGGTGATAAAAAATGATATGTCAAAAGGATATCGACCTCTTGCTAAACTATGTTCAATGCTGGCGGTCGGGTTTTATTTTTATCGGATCCGAACAAAAGGAGGAATCTCTGCGTAATTTCTGTCCGTAAGCTCTGTCCTTAGCTGATTCTGGCTTTACATTTAGATCATATTGGGTATTTGTTCTCTATCAGCTCTTTAACATATTTGATTTTATGATTGATTGATTGAATATTGTTTAACGTCTAATCAGCAATATTTCAGCTATATCAAGACGAGAACAAGTTTGTTGATAAATAATCACTTTGGGATATGGAAATGGCCATGGGACGGGAAATTCTGACTGCCACTGGAAAAATAGGGTAAAATCGTCAAGGGCGGGGAATTTAGCCTTGTAGCCGATCACCTACGGACCACCCCAAAAAGAGCTTGCTACAAGGGTTCTTTAACGTGCAGGAAGCGTGGCATTTCTTATTTGATTTTATGGTCTTCCAAACGTTTAGATTTTATGTGCACTGAAGAGACATAAGTTGTCGAAATGCGCATATGCAAAAAATAAATTCGGTATAAAGTTGTTCAGTACATATTTATTGAGTTGCTTCAATTTCAGAACATGATGGTTTCCATAGGTTCCATATTTAAGCTATGCTCTACACTGGCTACTAAACTCTAATCAGTATATGTTATTTATTAGATCTGGTTATGCACATTATATAGGTACCTAAAATTTTGTTTTTTACAGATTTTAGAGGTTTGCCAAGCCAACATAACTCATTTGTTTATTCAGTTTCTAAATCTGAATAAATCCTTAAAAAATGGAATTCATATTCTAAACAAATTTATCTAGACATGCACCTAATACTTAAAATTTTTTATTGTAACCTCTTTCTTGGTAGTTTTGTAATCTAGAGATATACAATATGTGACTGCAAATTTTTTTTTCCGAAAAAAGCACATCACATACTACATGTACAAATGTAATAATAAAAAAAAGCAAGCAAAAACTAGAAACACAACATCCCTAAATTTACTGGTAATATGTCTAATTTAATAGAAAAATCCCTGATAATTAGATATTTTACATCTTAAATTAGATATTTCCTTTAAAATTAGATATTAAGTATTAAAATAGATATTGTAATGCAACATTTATATAACGTCAATTCCACCATCTACACACCTGGGACATAGTAGGTTCCCTGTTTAGTCTGGTTCCTTGTATGGTTACAAATACACAAGTTAAAAATAGAACATGAAATCGATTAATGGTTTTTAATTGCATTACAATCGCAATAACAGTACATTATTTGAATACCCGAGGGCGTCAATCTTGATTTGACGCCCTCGGGTATTCAAAAAATGTACTGTTATTGCTTAATTGACTCTATTATATTAGATATTATTGCTATTAAATTAGGGAATTTAGCTATAAAATTAAGTGATTTCACTTCAAATAATTAGATATTTTACTCCTCAAAAACCACTGAAATAAATTCAACCAAACTATATGTGATGGAATGTGGATGAAAGGTCCTTTACAAAGATTGCTCATTTTATTCTGATCCGACATAAAATCTTGGCTGCAAACACAAAAACCTAGTTCAAAGTTGAACCATATAATACTCTGAAACTATTGAAGCAAATTCAACCAAACTTTACAGGATTGGATGTTCTCCACAAAAATGCTCATTTTATTCTGACCTGACAAAAAACATTGCTACTAGCAAGGAACAGATATTAACAAAAGACTATGAAAAATTACAATCTCCATCGATCATCTGTTCTGAAACTATAATTCAGATTTAATAAACTGTATTGCATACATTGGCCAAAGAATACAGAAGCAAAAAAGAAGTAAAGGGGAAATCTAAAGAAAAATAAATAAAAAACACAACAATTCATATCCAACATGAATTGAGACAGCATAACAAAGACAAAATAAACAAAAATGATCAAGAATGCCACAAAACTAAAGAACTACAACCCCTACAAACTGAGGTATCATCTGGTGTTCTGAATGGTAAGCATGATATGCTCTAAGTGTGTCACCCATCACACTTCTATTGAAAAGTCAGTGTTTGTCAGTCCAGTGATAAACTCTGTATCTATTGTGAAACAGGAGCATTGTAGTGGTCTGTCAAATTATGTTGACATCATACCTTGATGTAAAATTATTTGAGACAGTAATTTTGCTCTGTTGCCAAAATTGCTGTACATGCTACAGACATGACAATAGCAATCAGTGAAATGCAGGTGCCATATGCCGGACACGTAGGAAAATTGCTGCTAAAAACAGGAAGTTCACTTTAAGAAAGTTCAATTCATCACACTTGTCCTAAGTTTTGTTTTTATACATCCAGAGTTGTCAATGTAGAGTAATTATCTAGGAATGATGCTACTGATCATGTATTACTGATATCTTTAATTTCAAGCTCATTTGGGTATATAAGATGAAGGTTATCCTTAAATTGAGGTCTGTTTAATGAAAGAACACCATTTATATAAGGGAAACTGAAATTAAAGGACTTGGTTAGGTTGTTGTCATTTTCCTGAACTAGGCCTTGCATGATCCTGGCTAATACAAATAAAGGAATAAATCTGCTTAGATTGGCACACAATTAGTCCTCATCACCCCACCTCACCTATCCTCTTCATCCTGTGTGGGACAGAAGGCCAATTACTGATAGTCATCATAGCTATCCTATTGTCTTCTGGAAAATTTGCCCTCCAAATTCTACAAATATGTTATCAATTAAAAATTCCAGCATTACAAGACATCCTCTTTGTGATACTTTTTGTGTGAATCAGTGTGATGTTTAACAAAATAGGCCTCATCGTTACCTAGCACCAAATACTTAATTCTGTTTCCCCCCTTTTACTACAGAAAAGCTGACGTATCAAAACCTGGTGTACTGACTGTAACTTATATGGGAGAGTAGTAAAGAGTGTAGATAAATCAAATGTTTCGGCACTGTTTGTCACAATGGGAAAGTTTAGTTGATGAGAGATATTCTAATAAGTCTTTTTGAGTTTTTGAGAATCCACATCTGATTCATCCCACTTAAAGAGTATACTTTATCACTATATATCTTCAGGTCATCTTTGACTGCAGTAAGTAATGAAGTTTGGAGCTTAGAAAGGAGTTTACTTTGACATATGGCAGACCAAGAAATGTATCTCTGTAAGGGCATTTATGTAAATTATGTACCCAGTAGACACGAGGCAGGATGTTCTCTTCTCATATATTGATACCAAAAAGAAGACAATACCATGTGTGATTGTTAAGAATGTCCTCTCTTGGTATGGTGGAGAGCTTGAAAGTGCATGGGGCTACCAAATTAATTGTCAATACCCATCTCCTTTAAGCAGTCAGTGTAGTGCCTTTTACAGATAAATGTGATGTTGTGTGCCTTGTCAGCTGTTACAGTAACATAATTATGAAATGCCATTTATAAAGATTTGCTCGTTCTGGTTGAATCTGACAAAAAATATTGCTACCAGCGTCGAACATAGATTACCATTAGGGAAAATCATATTTTGATCTACTGCTTTGAACCATTGAAGACAATTCAACAAAACCTTAAAAATGGAAAGATAAATGGTATGTCCTTTACAAAAAATGCTCATTTGGTTTGGACTCAACAAAAAAAGCATGACTGCCATATGTGCCAGTTAAAAACAAAGTTTAACGTTGGACTTTTTTTGGAAAATCATCATTTTCATGATATACTCTTAAAGCATTGAAGCAAATTTAATAAAACTGTATTGAAATGAAATAATGAAGATACTTTACAAATGTTGCTCATTTGAGTCAGATCTGACAAAAATCTGACAACTGGCACGGAACAAAGCTT
>MJUU01060494.1:78782-101929 GCA_002080025.1 Modiolus philippinarum
ACCAGTCCAATTATAACCAAACTTAGTCACAATGGTCCTTAGATGGTCCCTTCCAAAAAAAGGTATCCGGCAGTTCTGTACCTCATCCAAGATGGCCGCCAGCGGGAACATAGTTTTAACATTGGACCCTATGGAATATACATTCAAAGATCTTCTTCTCAGAAACTACCTGTCCAATTAGAACCAATCTAAGCCACAATGGTCCTTAGGTGGTCACATCAAAAAAATGTATCTGGTAGGGCCGTACCTCATCCAAGATGGCCCCATCTGGAACATAGTTTTTACATTGGCCCTATTGATTTTAAGGGGAACCTCTGCCCAAATTTTTGAATTTTTATTTGAAAAGTGGTCTGCATGTTTTAATTTCAGCACTATGTATTACTTTAATTATAAGGGGAACCCCTGCCCAAATTTTTTTTGAATGGTGTTCTGTTATGGGTTGTAATGGATGGTGGATCTTTCGGTTGCCATGGAAACCAAAGAAGAATACTGTAATTTTAGAAAAAAAAGTATTCTGCTAAATGTTATTTTTCGTTTTCCTATTGGAAATGCCTTTTATCTATGGCAGCCATGGTCCAGGTGAGCGATACAGGCTCTTGAGAGCCTCTTGTTTCTGATTAGACCACTTAGTTCGTAATAACTATTAGATGTATGTCAGTGATATTTGGGTTAGTTCGCCGGGAGCTATAAACGGGTTGCCCTTTACCTTAATTTCCACTTAGTGACTATGTTTATTTATAGTAATTTGGTAAGTTTACGCCGGGTAACTTTTAGTAATAGGTCAGTGATATTCGGCATGTAGATTGGTTTTGGGTAGTACAGTGTTAACGTATATTTTTTCCACATTGCAAGCTCCTTTGGCACAAATATACATATTGGCATAAAAATTTCTTCTTTTTGGAATAATTAATATACGTTTGTTCTGTAAGGTACAAATAACACATGCATAATATTTGTTCTGATGGAAAAATATTGTATGATATTGAATCCCTTTGGAACAAATCTTATGCAGTAACAAAAAACACATCACACCTGGTTCCGAGGTCTGCATATTAGGCTATAAAGCCTCTTGCACCCTTCTTGATATGGTATCTACTTCCGGTCGGTATATGTCTGGTATGAATTTAATTTCTAGATTCTTCCCCTGTTAATTCAATTGATGTTCGAGAGACTTGACGGCTTTTGACTGAATTATTTTCTCGGGTAACTTATTCCATACATCCACTATTCTTTGGGAGAAGCTCTATTTTCTGATGTTTGTTCGACTAGGTATGTTTCTTATATAATTTTTGACTATGTCCCCTTGTAATTGAAGGTTTCTTTTAAAATAATTGTCCATGCTCTACTTTGTCTATCCCATTTAAGATTTTAAATGTTTCAACCATGTCTGATATCAAGTAATCTGCGATAAACCCAATGATTTAAAGTGTTCTGAGTAACATAGCACGATGCTTTTCAATTTGGTTGCTCCTCTTTGGACGTTCTCAACTTGTATAGCATCCTTTTGAATATAACAGCATAGATATTACTGTCGTATTCCAAGTGTGGTCTTACAATACTTTTGTAAAGTGATAGAAACATTTCTTTATCCAATATGAAAAACTTCTTGATATGAAAATCTGCCATATGGCTTTTGTCCTAACCCAAATTTCACGGTCAAGTGACCATGTCAAGTTCTATTGTATTTAGGTTGTTATCTCTGTACTATTAGCGCTATATCGGTGACGTATTGTATGTGGATTGGTCTTGGGTAACTATTAGTAGTAGGTCAATGATAATTGGTATATTGGTTGGTCTTGGGGCGACGTGACCGTGAGATATTGATATGACTTTTGTCCTTGACCTCAGTTTCACGGTCGCCGGGTGGCTGTGTAAGTACTTTCAAAAATATTTGGTGTGTAGGACTTTTATCGTTACCCTCATTTCACGGTACCATGTCAATTTTTATAAACTGGTTTAAGACATGACTTAAGTAAGGATCGCGATGCTATAATTTCTCATTCACAAACGTGCAACTTTCTTTTAACAGTTTTTTAAAGAATTGATTTAAATATAAAAAATGGTTTTCTTCCAAAACTTGAAATATTGAACAACGACATGAGCTATTGTAATCACTCGGTGTCCGTCGTCTGTCACCAGTCCTTTAACTTTTCAAATTTCCATCTCCTCTTAACCATTGAATCGAAGCAATTTCAAACAAGCGTTACAGGAATGATTATGTATGGAAGTTCCTTTACAATAAATGCTCAACTTGTTCCACTTAAAAACATGGTAGCTAGTGTGGAGCATAGCTTAAATTTGGAACCTATGGGAAACCATCATTTTGATCTGCTCTGAAACTCAATAAATATGTACTGACTACTCATGGAAGTTTCTTTACCAAATAACTAAATACCGAAGTTACTGTGAATTTTGATTCTGCATATGCGCATTTCGACAACTTATGTCTCTTCAGTGCAGATACAATCTGAACGTTTGGAAGGCCATAAAATCAAAGATGTTTAAAAACTGATAGAGAACAAATTACCAAATATGATCTAAATAGAAAGCCAAAATCAGTTAAGGACAGAGCTTTGCATGAGGGAGATACTCCTTATTTTTAACAAAATTTACAAAAAATTAGATATTGTAAGATTTCAAATAGAATCGGCTTTCGGGTCAGCACTGAAGTACTGACTCCTGGGCTGTTGAATACCCTCGGGGACTAACAGTCCACCAGCAAGATTCCTCATTTTGTTCGGACCCTAGGGGGAAATATCATTTTATCCTCTGCTCTGAACCTATAGAAGCTAATTTAACAAAACTGTAGTACTAGGATGCTGAATAAGTATGGAAAATCCTTTACAGAAGTAAATGAAAACCGAACTGTCAGTCTCAATCGAAAAAACCTTGGGATATAGTCGTAAATTATAAACAAAAAAGGTCTCTCGTTTAAAATGTATCAGTAAATATTCGTGCAAGATGACCATTCTCTGCAGGTCCTAATCTTTTCTCAAGGTGGCCGCCAGAGTGAAAACGTTTAAATAGCTCATCTAGTCGAAGGCCTTGTGAGTTTTTGTCATCAACATATTGTCCATTATCCGCCAGTATATCCATTAACCTTTTAACCCTCTCTGAAACTACTGAAGCAAATTTAACCAAAGATTGGTGTATGAACGTTCTTAACAAAGATTGCCTATTTCGTTCAGGTCCAATAAAAACAGCTGCCTGCATGGAACTTGGATTAACATTGGACCGATCTACTGAAACTACTAAATCAGAAATAAATTTAACCAACCTTTACAGGAAGGATGTATGAGAGATTGCAGCTTTGATCCTTTGATATATGAGAAGTCCTTTACAAACATTGCACCTTTGATGTATGAGTGGTCCTTAACAAAGATTGCACCTTTGATCCTAATTTTGAAGGGAACCACTCAAGGGCTAAAAAAACCACGGCAGTAGAATAACGAACGAACAAGGGAAGTGATGATTGCAAAAATCGGTAGTCCAAAGACATGGCAAAAACGGCAACAGAGAAAAAACAAAGACAAAACCAGGACGCGAGACAGCCACAATACACGGAAATAAAAAGGACGACATTAAGAACTAAGGCACTCATAGTGTGAACTCCCATAAACCGGGAGTGAAATCAGGCGCTCCGGAAGGGTAAGCATGTCCTGCTAAAATGACTTAAGGAGGTTTGCTCCTCATGTTTTGGATTTTTTGTCAAATTTTCAGAATCCTCGGGTTTTATCCATTTAAAAGTATTATATTTTTTTGCACATTGACCCCCTTATTTTTTCCATAATTTCATTTTGTACATCTTTATGAGCATTCTGTAACAATTTCATTGGATTCTATTTATTCTGTCACATTCATTCATGGTAAAACCTTTTTTATATTAATCCTATGAAAAATCAGAGGAGTTTAGTTTCCCCCCAAATTTTCAATCACTTAAATCTCAAAAACGAGATCATCAACCTATAATTTTTTTTTCACTTAAATTACTTCTTTTTTAATTTTCTAACAAAAATCATGTTTATTTGAAATCCTATTTATTTTCAAATGGAGTAGCAAACTCCCTTAACTCGATTCAAATTGTTCCAAGTAGTTTCAGAGCAGAAAAAAATGTTTAATTTCCGATGGGGTCCATTGTCAATCTATGTTCACTGATTGCGGTCATTTATGAAAAGGCACTATCATAAAAATCACAAATGATGGGGACCACTCAAGGAATACCACATGATCAAAATTGGTTAAAATTTGCAAAGCAGTTTCAGAGATCAATAAATGAGGAGTTTACGACAGACGACTGACGAAGGATGCCAAGGAATGGCAAAATCTCAACTGCATGCCTAAAGTCAGGTAACTTAAAAACATGGTAACCAACCTGGGACATAGTTTTACATGAGACCCTATGGGAACCATAGTTTTATTATCTCCGCTGAACTAACAGAAGTAAATCGAACAAAACCTTACAGGAATAATGCTTGAGGTGTCTGTAACAAAATTGCATATTACTTTCCGATTAACTCGGTACATATTTTAACATAAGAACCTATCGAAAAACATATTTTGACCATCTCCTATAAAACTACTACAGTAAATTGCACTTAACCTTACGGAGTGCTATATTGAGGGACGTTTAATTGCACATTTAATTGTGATCCGAGAAAAAACTCCGTGGTCATCAGCGCGGGACATACTTTAGCATTATACCCAATTGAAGAAAAAACGTATTTTGAACAGCTCCCCTCAAACTACATCAGTACATGTATGAGAGCTCCTTCACAATACTTCTTTTTTTTCAAATCCAACAACAATCATGGCCACAAACGTAGAAATATAGTTTCGGGTCCGTCATTTGGACCTTTTCTTTGACTTCTATTTCACGGTCAAGTAACCATGTAAATTATGGTCATTTCTCCCTATCAGTGATAGGTCAGCAAAACTTGGTGTGTAGGTTGGTTTGTGTAGTACATGACAGTCTGCCTTATGGCTTATGTCCTTGGTTCAGTATATTATGTTTATCTTATAAGTTCAGTTTCCAAGTAACTATTAGTAGTAGGTCAGTGATACTTGGTATATTGGTTGGTCTTGGGGCGACATGAGATATTAATATGACTTTTGACCTTGACCTCAGTTTCACGGTCGCCGAGGTGGTCATATGTAAGTACGTTCAATGATATTTGGTGTGTAGAAGTTGTATTTGGGTGGTACATGACAGTTTGCAAGAGGACTTTTGTCGTTACTCTCATTTCACGGTAACGTAACCATGTCAATTTTTATGAATTGGTTTCAGACATGACTTATCCTTTCTTAAAACATTTAATACAGGAGTTTGTCTTTTATTGCAGTGTGGAGTTGGTAAACAATTCCCCGTGGTAGAGATGTATGCTCTTTATTTTTCTTAGATATGGTGTACTTGTACATGAGATAATATCTCATGTGTACACTTTGTTTAATTACTATTATCTAAATTTATGCAAATTCTAAACCGAAGGATTAACTCCCTCCATCGTAGTTTTGTCCTTAGCTATATTTATATTACTGATTATTCGGATTTCGTTTGGTTTTAAGCATTTTAAACATTTTTTGAAATTATGGATTTCCTTTGTTTGGGTTCTAGTGCTGCTGATGAGGAATTAATTTCCGAAATGGCCATATAGCTCATTAAAATTATTGCAGTTGGAGTTAACATATGTGTTACGATCTCATGTTCATTTACTCCATATCCTTTCTTAAAACATTTAAGTAAGGATCGCAATGCTATAATTTCTCATTCCCAAACGTGCAATTTTCTTTTTAACAGTTTTTTTTTAAAGAATTTATTTAAATTAAAAACACTGGCTTTCTTCCAAAACTTGAAATATTGAACAACGACATGAGCTATTGTAATCACTCAGCGTCTGTCATCTGTCAACAGTCCTTTAACTTTTCACACTTCCATCTCCTCTTAACCATTGAATCGAAGCAATTTCAAACAAGCTTTACATGAATCATTATGTATAGAAGTTCCTTTACAAAAATGCTCAACTTTTTCCACTCCTTTGAAAACATAGTAGCCAGTGTAGAGCATAGCTTAAATATGGAACCTATGGAAACCATCATATTGATCTTCTGTTCTGAAATTGAAGCAACTCAATAAATATGTACTGAAATTACGCATTGAAGTTTCTTTACCAAGATTTCGCATTTTGTTCGCATCCGATAAAAATAAAACCCGACCGCCAGCATTGAACATAGTTTAGCAAGAGATCGATATCCTTTTGACATATCATTTTTTATCACCTCCAATGAAAGCACTGAATCAAATTCAACCAATCTTTACGGGAATGTTTTGTGAAGGTCTTTTGCAAAAATTGCTCTTTTCACCCTCATCCGATAAAAAACATGGCTGCAAGCGCGAAACATAGTTGAATTTTGGACCCTAGGGGGAAATATCATTTTATCCTCTACTCTGAACCTATAGAAGCAAATTTAACAAAAATGTAGTTCTAGGGTGCTGAATAAGTATGGAAAAGCCTTTACAAAAGTAAATAAGAACCGAACTGTCAGTCTAAATCGAAAAATCTTGGGACATAGTCGTAAATTATAAACAAAAAAGGTCTCTGGTTTAATATGTATCAAGTATATATTCGTTCAAGATGACCATTCTCTGCAGCTCCTTACCTTTTCTCAAGGTGGGCGTCAGAGGGAAAGCGTTTTAGCTCATCTAGTCGAAGGCCATGTGAGTTTTTGTCATCAACATATTGTCCATTATCTGCCAGTATATCCATTAATCTTTTAACCCTCTCTGAAACAACTGAAGGAATTGTGTATGAAGGTTCTTAACAAAGATTGCCTTTTTCGTTCAGGTCCAATAAAACAGCTACCTGCATGGAACTTGGATTAACATTGAACCAATCCTACTTAAACTACTTCTCAGAAGTGAATTAAACCAAACTTTACAGGAATGATGTATGAGAGGTCCTTAACAAAGAGTGCACCTTTGATCCTTTGATGTATGAGAAGTCCTTTACAAAGATTGCACCTTTGATCCTTTGATGTATGAGAGGTCCTTAACATAGATTGCACCTTTGATCATTTGATGTATGAGAAGTCCATAACAAAGATTGCACCTTTGATTCTTTGATGTATGAGAAGTCCTGTACAAAGATTGCACTTTTGA
Source organism: Modiolus philippinarum (assembly GCA_002080025.1). NCBI lineage: Eukaryota > Metazoa > Mollusca > Bivalvia > Mytilida > Modiolidae > Modiolus > Modiolus philippinarum. Next base: position 85,936 of record MJUU01060494.1, read on the forward strand.
TCTTTTGATGTATGAGAAGTCCTTTACAAAGATTGCACCTTTGATCCCTTGATGTATGAAAAGTCCCTAACAAAGATTGCACCTTTGATCCTTTGATGTATGAGAAGTCCTTTAAAAAAGATTGCACCTTTGATACTTTGATGTATGAGAGGTCCTTAACAAAGATTGCACCTTTGATCGTTTGATGTATGAGAAGTCCTGAACAAAGATGGCACCTTTGATCCTTTGATGTATGAGAGGTCCTTTACAAAGATTGCACCTTTGATCATTTGATGTATGAGAGGTCCTTAAAATAGATTGCACCTTTGATCCTTTGATGAATGAGAAGTCCATAGCAAAGATTGCACCTTTGATCCTTGGATATATGAGAAGTCTTGTGCAAATATTGCACCTCTGAGCCTTTGATGCATGAAAAGTCATTTACAAAGATTTTGTCTTTGATCCTTTGATGTATCAGAGGTCCTTAACAAAGATGCACCTTTGATCCTTTGATGTATGAAATGTTCTTAACAAAGATAGCACCTCTGATTCGATAATCAAGACGATATTATAAACGTACAAAATCACTAACTTTGAAGGGAACCACCCAAGAGCTAAAATGACTAAACTCGATTCAAATTGTTCCAAGTGGTTTCAGGGCAGAAGAAAATGTTTAATTTCCAATGGGGTCTATTGGCAATCTATGTTCACAGATTGCGGCCATTTATGAAAAGGCATTATCATTATAATCACAAATGATGGGGACCACTCAAGGAATACCACATGATCAAAATTGGTTAAAATTCGCAAAGCAGTTTCAGAGATCAATAAATGAGAAGTTTACGACAGACGACTGACGACGGATGCCAAGGAATGGCAAAATCTCAACTGCATTCTTAAAGTCAGGTAACTTAAAACATGGTAACCAACTTGGGACATAGTTTTTCATGAGACCCTATGGGAACCATAGATTGATTATCTCTGCTGAACTAACAGAAGTAAATCGAACAAAACCTTACAGGAATAATGCTTGAGGAGTATGTAATAAAATTGCATATTACTTTCCGATCAACTCGGTACATACTTTAACATAAGAACCTATCGAAAAACATATTTTGACTATCTCCTATGAAACTAGTACAGTAAATTGCACTTAACCTTACGGAATGCTTTATAGAGGGTCGTTTAATTGTACTTTAAATTCTGATCCGAGAAATAATACCTGGTCATCAGCGCGGGACATAGTTAAACATTACAAGTTATTAAAAAAAACATACATTGTATTTTGAACATCTCCCTTCAAACTACATAAGTAAATACAGGAATCATGTACGAGAGGTCCTTCACAAGACTTCTTGTTTTTTTTCCACTAAACAACAAAGTTTAACATTTGACCATACGTTCATCTCTGAAATTAGGAAGCAAATATAGAACCCAGCCATAAAAAAGAATGATTTATGACAAACATTTCTAATTTCCTTCAGATAATTGGCTGCATACAGTAACATATTTTAACATCGGATTCATTTTGATCATCTGGGCAAATTATGAAACAAATAGAACTGAATCAACAGGAAATTTGGTATAATACTATTCGTCAATTAACATGACCACTATATATATGGAACATTGTTCAACAACGGACCATTGATCAATTAAACGTTTTTAAAAGTTTTGTAGAATCAAGTTTGCTTGCTTCAACGGTAAGTTGAAATAACTTGATTCAACAAAACTTTTAAAAAATGTCGTATAGAAGGTAATGAAAACAGATTGCTCATTTTCATTCACGCGTCTGCTGGTGGACTGTTAGTCCCCGAGGGTATTCACTAACCCAATAGTCAGTACTTCGGTGCTGACCAGAAACCGATTTTATTGAAACTTGTAATATCTAAATTTTACAAAATTTTATTTAAAACTAAGGAATATCTCCCTCTTACATACGCATTTCGACAACTTATGTCTCATGAGTGCAGAATAAACCAAAACATTTGGAAGTCCATTAACCGAAAACGTGTAAAAGCTGATAGAGAACAAATAACCAAAATGATCTAAATAGAAAAGCCAAAATTCAGCTAAGAACAGTGCCATGCATGAGGGAAATACTCCTTAGTTTTAAATAAAATTTTGTAAAATTTAGATATTACAAGTTTCAATAAAATCGGTTTTCGGGTCAGCACCGAAGTACTGATTAATGGGTTGGTGAATACCCTCGGGGACTAACAGTCCACCAGCAGAGGCATCGGCCCAGTGGCAATGAATAACAAAATACCGAAGTTACTGTCACTTAATTTATTTTCTGCATATGCGCATTTCGACAACTTATATCTTAACAGTGCAGATCAAATCAAAACATTTGGGAGTCCGTACAAACGTGTAAAAGCTGATAGAGAGCAAGTAATTAAAATGATCTAAATAGAAAAGCCAAAATTAAGCTAAGGACAGAGCTATGTAAGAGGGAGATATTCCTTAGTTTTAAATAAAATTTTGTAAAATTTAGATATTACAAGTTTCAATAAAATCGGTTTCTGGTCAGCACCGAAGTACTGACTACTGGGTTAGTGAATACCCTCAGGGACTAACAGTCCACCAGCAGACGCGTGAATGAAAATGAGCAATCTGTTTTCATTACCTTCTATACGACATTTTTTAAAAGTTTTGTTGAATCAAGTTACTTCAACTTACCGTTGAAGCAAGCCAACTTGATTCAACAAAACTTTTAAAAATGTTTAATTGATCAATGGTCCATTGTTGAACAATGTTCCATATATATGGTGGTCATGTTAATTGATGAATCTTAACGAAATTTCCTGTTGATTCAGTTCTATTTGTTTCATAATTTGCCCAGATGATCAAAATGAATCCGATGTTAAAATATGTTACTGTATGCAGCCAATTATCTGAACGAAATTAGAAATGTTTGTCATAAATCATTCTTTTTTTATGGCTGGGTTCTATAATTGCTTCCTAATTTCAGAGATGAACGTATCGTCAAATGTTAAACTTTGTCCTACGCTATTGGCCATGATTGTTATGAAAAAGAAAGGATATGGGGTAAATGTCAAGGAGACAACATCCCATATCCAGGTTAAAACGACCAAAAACAAAACATCTAGGCGACACCATATGGTCTTCAACACAGTGAGGAACCTCACACCATATAGTAAGCCCTAAATGGCCCCGAAAAGATAAAAAAGTGAATAAATCAATGGAAACAAACCACATCCAATAACCCAAATATCAAGAAACTAAAATTTTATAAGAAGACAAGGACAAGCTTTGATTAAAAAATAAACAAGAAGTCTTGTGAAGGACCTCTCGTACATGATTCCTGTATTTACTTATGTAGTTTGAATAATTAAATACCGGTGTTACTGTGAATTTACTTTCTGCATATGCGCATTTCGACAACTTATGTCTCTTCAGTGCAGATAAAATGTAAACGTTTGGAAGACTAGAAACTCAAAGATATTTAAAAACTGATAGAGAACAAATAACCAATATGCTCTAAATGTAAAGCCAAAATAAAAGGAGATGTTCAAAATACAATGTATGTTTTTTTTTTTAATAACTAGTAATATTTAACTATGTCCCGCGCTGATGACCAGGTATTATTTCTCGGATCAGAATTAAATGTACAATTAAACGACCCTCTATAGAACATTCCGTAAGGTTAAGTGCAATTTACTGTAGTAGTTTCTTAGGAGATAGTCAAAATATGTTTTTCGATAGGTTCTTATGTTAAAATATGTTCCGAGTTAATCGGTGAGTAATATGCAATTTTATTACAGACTCCTCAAGCATTATTCCTGTAAGGTTTTGTTCGATTTACTTCTGTTAGTTCAGCAGAGATAATCAATCTATGGTTCCCATAGGGTCTCATGTAAAACTATGTCCCAAGTTGGTTACCATGTTTTAAGTTACCCGACTTTAAGAATGCAGTTGAGATTTTGCCATTCCTTGGCATCCGTCGTCAGTCGTCTGTCGTAAACTTCTCATTTATTGATCTCTGAAACTGCTTTGCAAATTTAAACCAATTTTGATCATGTGGTATTCCTTGAGTGGTCCCCATCATTTTTGATTATTATGATAATGCCTTTTCATAAATGGCCGCCATCTGTGAACATAGATTGACAATAGACCCCATTGGAAATTAAACATTTTCTTCTGCCCTGAAACCACTTGGAACAATTTGAATCGAGTTTAGTCATTTTAGCTCTTGAGTGGTTCCCTTCAAAGTTAGTGATTTTTTTACGTTTATAATATCGTCTTGTTAATCGAATCAGTGGTGCTATCTTTGTTAAGAACATTTCATACATCAAAGGATCAAAGGTGCAATCATACATCAAAGGATCAAAGGTGCAATCTTTGTAAATGACTTCTCACACATCAAAGGCTCAAAGGTGCAATCTTTGTACAGGACTTCTCATACATCAAAGGATCAAAGGTGCAATCTTTGTTATGGACTTCTCATTCATCAAAGGATCAAAGGTGCAATCTTTGTTAAGGACCTCTCATACATCAAAGGATCAAAGGTGCAATCTTTGTAAAGGATTTCTCATATATCAAAGGCTCAAAGGTGCACTCTTTATTAAGCACTTCTCATACATCAAAGGATCAAAGGTGCAATCTTTGTTAAGGACCTCTCATACATCAAAGGATTAAAGGTGCAATCTTTGTAAAGGACTTCTCATACATCAAAGGATCAAAGGTGCAATCTTTGTACAGGACTTCTCATACATCAAAGGATCAAAGGTGTAATCTTTATTATGGACTACTCATACATCAAAGGATCAAAGTTGCTATCTATGTTAAGAACCTCTCATACATCAAAGGATCAAAGGTGCAATGTTTGTAAAGGACTTCTCATACATCAAAAGATCAAAAGTGCAATCTTTTTACAGGACTTCTCATTCATCAAAGGATCAAAGGTGCAATCTTTGTTATGGACTTCTCATACATCAAAGGATCAAAGGTGCATTCTATGTTAAGGACCTCTCATACATCAAATGATCAAAGGTGCAATCTTTGTAAAGGACTTCTCATACATCAAAGGATCAAAGGTGCACTCTTTGTTAAGGACCTTTCATACATCATTCCTGTAAAGTTTGGTTTAATTCACTCCTGATAAGTAGTTTCAGAAGGATTGGTCCAATGTTAATCCAAGTTCCATGCAGGCAGCTGTTTTTATTGGACCTGATCGAAATAGGCAATCTTTGTTAAGAACGTTTATACACCATTCCTTTGGTTAAATTTCCTTCAGTAGTTTCAGAGAGGATTAAAAGGTTAATGGATATACTGGCGGATAATGGACAATATGTTGATGACAAAAACTCACATGGCATTCGACTAGATGAGCTATTTAAACGTTTTCACTTTGGCGGCCACCTTGAGAAAAGGTGAGGACCTGCAGAGAATGGTCATCTTGCACGAATATTTACTTGATACATTTTAAACCAGAGACCTTTTTTGTTTATAATTTACGACTATATCCCAAGGTTTTTCGATTTAGACTGACAGTTCGGTTTTCATTTACAGATTTTCCATGCTCATACAGCATCCTAGAACTACATTTTTGTTAAATTTCTTTCTATAGGTTCAGAGCAGAGGATAAAATGATAATTCCCCTAGGGTCCAAGATTCAGCTATGTTTCTCGCTGGCGGCCATGTTTTTTATCGGATGAGGGTGAAAAGAGCAATGTTTGCAGAAGACCTTCACAAAACATTCCCGTAAAGATTGGTTGAATTTAATTCAGTGCTTTCATTGGAGGTGATAAAAAATGATATGTCAAAAGGATATCGATCCCATGCTAAACGATGTTCCTTGCTGGCGACCGGGTTTTATTTTTATTGGGTCCGAACAAAATGAGCAATCTTGCTGGTGGACTGTAAGTCCCCGAGGGTATTCAACAGCCCAGTAGTCAGTACTTCGGTGCTGACCCGAAAGCCGATTATATTTGAAATCTTACAATATCTAATTTTTTGTAAATTTTGTTGAAATTTAGGAGTATCTCCCTCATGCAAAGCTCTGTCCTTAGCTGATTTTGGCTTTACATTTAGATCATATTTGGTAATTTGTTCTCTATCAGTTTTTGAGCATCTTTGACTTTATGGTCTTCCTAACGTTTCGATTGTATCTGCACTGAAGAGACATAAGTTGTCGAAATGCGCATATGCAGAATCAAAATTCACAGTTACTTCGGTATTTAGTTATTTGTTACCACTGGGTCGATGCCACTGCTTGTGGATTGTTAGTCCCGAGGGTATTCAACAGCCCAGTAGTCAGTACTTCGGTGCTGACCCGAAAGCCGATTCTATTTGAAATCTTACAATATCTATTTTTTTGTAAATTTTGTTGAAACTAAGGAGTATCTCCCTCGTGCAAAGGTCTGTCCTTAGCTGATTTTGCCTTTCTATTTGGTAATTTGTTCTCTATCAGTTTTTAAACATCTTTGAATTTATGGTCTTCCAAACGTTTAGATTGTATCTGCACTGAAGAGACATAAGTTGTCGAAATGCGCATATGCAGAATCAAAATTCACAGTAACTTCGGTATTTAGTTATCTGTTACCACTGGGTCGATGTCACTGCTGCTGGACTGTTAGTCCCCGAGGGTATTCAACAGCCCAGCAGTCAGTACTTCGGTGCTGACCCGAAAGCCGATTCTATTTGAAATTTTACAATATCTATTTTTTTTTGTAAATTTTGTTGAAACTAAGGAGTATCTCCCTCATGCAAAGCTCTGTCCTTAGCTGATTTTGGCTTTCTATTTAGATCATATTTGGTAATTTGTTCTCTATCAGTTTTTAAACATCTTTGAATTTATGGTCTTCCAAACGTTTAGATTGTATCTGCACTGAAGAGACATAAGTTGTCGAAATGCAGAATCAAAATTCACAGTAACTTCGGTATTTAGTTATTTGGTAAAGAAACTTCCATGAGTAGTCAGCACATATTTATTGAGTTGCTTCAGTTTCAGAGCAGATCAAAAAGATGGTTTCTCTTAGATTCCAATATTAAGCTATGCTCCACACTGGCTACCATGTTTTCATACGAGTGGAACAAGTTGAGCATTTATTGTAAAGGAACTTCCATACATAATCATTCCTCTAAAGCTTGTTTGAAATTGCTTCGATTCAATGGTTAAGAGGAGATGGAAATTTGAAAAGTTAAAGGACTGGTGACAGACGACGGACGCCGAATGATTACAATAGCTCATGTCGTTGTTCGATATTTCAAGTTTTGGAAGAAAAGCACTTTTTTACATTTAAATCAATTCTTTAAAAAACTGTTAAAAGAAAGTTGCACGTTTGTGAATGAGAAATTACTTAAGTCATGTCTTAAACCAGTTTATTAAATATTTAGATCCTTTAGATACTTTTTTTTTCTATCAGCTTCTACACATTTTTTGGTTAATGGACTTCAAAATGCTTTACTTTGATCTGCACTGATGAGACGTAAGTTGTCGAAAATTACATATGCAGAAAATGAATTAACAGTTACGTATAGTCTTGCACTCGGATTCTCTAATCTGGATATCTGGACACTTTACTGGGGAAAGTGGCCATCTAAGGATTATAATGACAAAGTTGTGATGTAAATTTCCATTGCTTCAGAAAAGATCTTTGAATGACTTTTCTCATAGGGTTTAAATTGTGTGCCCAACAAGCAACCATGTTAGACAGGGTGTTTAAAGTCATCATCATCACACTTGCTATTAACATTTGATTTAAGACACCTATCACCAATGCTATGAGGGATGCAAAGTTCATTGTTGAAGGCCTAATGGTGACTTTAGGATGGAAAACAACAATTAAAGTGTTGTTCCAATCTTTCGTTTTGCCATGTATATTGTAGACTTTTTTCTTGTGCATTTTTCCATATTCTTTCATTTCTAATCCAGTTATAAATATAGAGATTCAATTCAAAGCAGGGACGTATATTTCAATATTTGTCCTTGGTCAAGGTATAGTGCTGATAATGGTGAATCTGTGGTCTCTTTAAATATGAGATCTACAGGGTATAAAAGATGAATGTTATTTCTTTAATCTAGGAATTGTTCAATGAGAGAACATCATTTATATAACAGAAACTGAAATTGAAGGACTTTGATTTCTTGTTTGGGAAAGGGTAGATAGTGTAGAAACATCAAATATTTTCACACTGTTGCAGTAGCTAAGTTCAGTTGAAGACGGTTTTATTCAAGTTTAAGTAAGTTTCCTGAAACTCTCAAAGACAAGCAATGTTTGGTTATTCTTTTTTAGATCGCCATGACGTATGAGAGATATTGTCATACCTCGGCCGTCAGCAAAAGCTGTAACTTACTTGTAGAATGTCATGTTTTTATCGGATCGGAACGAAATGAGCAATCTTTGTAAAGGACTTTTAGTACGTCATTCCTATAAGTTTGGCTGAATCTGCTTCAGCGGTTTCAGGAAAAGGTGAAAATGTTATTTTCCCATAGGGTCCAATGTAAAATTGTGTTCTGTTCTAGCGGCCATGTTTTCTGTCGGATCAGAACAAAATGAGCAATGCAATATTTGTAAAGGACCTTAAGTACATCATTCCTCTTCAGTTTGGTTGAATTTGCTTCTTTGGTTGCTGAGAAGAGGCTGCAAATGTGATTTTCCCGTAGGGTTAAAGTTATATGTTCTGTGCTGGCGGCCATGTTTTTTGTCGAATCGATACGAAATGTGCAATCTTTGTAAAGGACCTTCCATACATCATTTCAGTACAGTTTAGTAAAATTTGCTTCAATAGTTTCAGAGTAGATGTTGAAAATGATGTTTTTCACATAGGATCAAATGTTAAAACTAAGATCCGTGCTGGCGGCCATGTTTTTTGTCAAATCGAAACGAAATGTGCAATCTTTGTAAATGACCTCCCATACATCATTTCAGTACAGTTTAGTTAAATTTGCTTCAATAGTTTCAGAGTAGATGTTGAAAATGATGTTTTTCACATAGGATCCAATGTTTAAACTAAGATCCGCGCTGGCGGCCATATTTTTATTGAATCAATAAGAAATGTGCAATTTTTGTGAAGGACGTTCCATACATCATCCTTGTAAAGTTTGGTTGAATTTGCTTCAATGGTTTCAGAGGAGAAGATGAAAATGTGAATTTCCAATACGATCAATGTTAAAATATGTTCTGTGCTGGCCGCAATGTTTTTTTTTGTCATATCGGAATGAAATGAGCATTTTTTGTAACAGACCTTCCATTCATCATTTCAGTACAGTTAAGTTTAATTTGCTTCAGTAGTTTCAGGGCAGATGTTGAAATAATGCCTTTCCCAAAGGGTCCAATGCTAAATCTAAATTCCGCACTGGCGGCCATGCTTTTTTAGAATTCGCGCGAAATGAGCAATCTCCGTAAACGATCTTCCATACACCATTCCTGTAAACTTTGGTTGAATTTGCTTAAATGGTTTCAGAGGAGAAGGTGAAAAAACGGTAGTAGAATACCGAAGGATCAATGAAAATGTGAATTTCCAATAGGGCAAATGTGAAACTATGTTCCGTTCTGGCGGTCATGTTTTTGTCGAATCGGAACGAAATGTGCATTCGTTGTAAAAGACCTTCCTTACATCATTTCAGTACAGTTTAGTTAAATTTGCTTCAATAGTCTCAGAGTAGATATTGAAAATGATGTTTTTCCCATAGGGCCCAATGTTAAAACTAAGATCCACGCTGGCAGCCATGTTTTTTATCGAATCGGAACGAAATGTGCAATCGTTGTGAAGAACCTTTCATACATAATTCCTGTAAAGTTTGGTTGAAATTGCTTCTGTGGTTTCAGAGGAGAAGAAAATTAAATTTCCAATAGGGCCAATGCTAAAGTATGTTCCGTGCTGGCGGCCATGTTTTTTTTTGCCAAAAGGGAACGAAATGTGCAATCTTTGTAAAGGACCTCCCATTCATCATTTCAGTACAGTTCAGTTAAATTTGCTTCAATAGTTTCATAGAAGATGTTGAAAATGGTGATTTTCCCATAAGGTCAAATGTTAACACTAAGGTCCGCGCTGGCGGCCATGTTTTTCATTGAATCGAAATGAAATGTGCAATCTTTGTAAAGGACCTTTCATACATCATTCCTGTTAAGTTTGGTTGAATTTGCTTCAGTGGTTTCAAAGGAGAAGATGAAAATGTGAATTTTCCATAGGACCAATGTTATACTATGTTTCGTGCTGGCGGCCATCTTCTTTTTACTCTTCATTTTCACTCTCAGTTTCACTGGAGTTCACATTGTGAGTGCTTTGTTTTGAATGTTGTGATTTCTGTTTCTGTGCTTTGTGTCTGTCTAGCGTCGTTGGTTTGAGGCTGGCGTCATTGTTTTCTGTATTCTCGTTTTGGCCATGCCTTTGGACTTCGATTTTTTGTAAATTTCACCCCTTTGTTCCTACGGTATTCTACTGCAGTTGTTTCCTTTACAGTTTGGTTGAATTTGCTTCAGTGGTTTCAGAGAAGAAGACGTAAATGTGATTTTCCCGTAGGGTTAGTGTTATGTTTTGTGCTGGCGGCCATGTTTTTTGTCGAATCGAAACGAAATGTGCAATCTTTGTAAAAGACTTTCCATGCATCATTTCAGTACAGCTTAGTTATATTTGCTTCAATAGTTTCAGAGCAGATGTTGAAAATGGTGTTTTTCTCATAGCGTCCAATGTTAAAACTAAGATCCGCGCTGGCGGCCATGTTTTTATTGAATCGAAACGAAATGCTCTATCTTTGTGAAGGACCTTCCATACATCATTCCTGTAAAGTTTGGTTGAATTTGCTTCAATGGTTTCAGAGGAGAAGATGAAAATGTGAATTTCCCATACGACCAATGTTAAAAAATGTTCTGTGCTGGCCGCCATTTTTTTGTCAATTCCGAATGAAATGAGCATTCTTTGTAACAGACCTTCCATTCATCATTTCAGTAGTGTAGTTAAATTTGCTTCAGTAGTTTCAGGGCAGATGTTGAAATGATGTTTTTCCCATAGGGTCCAACGCTAAATCTAAATTTTGCGCTGGCAGCCATGTTTTTTGTAGTATCCGAGCGAAATGAGCAATCTTCGTAAAGGGTCTTCCATACTTCATTCCCGTAAAGTTTGGTTAAATTTGCTTCAGTGGTTTCATAAGGGAAGATGAAAATGTGAATTTCCAAAAGGGCCAATGTGAAACTATGTTCCGCGCTGGCGGTCATGTTTTTGTCGAATTGGAACGAAATGTGCAATCTTTTTAAAGGACTTTCCATTCAGCATTTCAGTACAGTTTAGTTAAATATGCTTCGATAGTTTCATAGAAGATGTTGAAAATGATGTTTTCCCCGTAGGGTCCAATGTTAAAACTAAGATCCGCGCTGGCCATGTTTTTTATTGAATCGGAACGAAATGTGCAATCTTTGTGAAGGACCTTCCATACAATTTGGATGGATTTGCTTCAGTGGTATCAGAGGAGAAGATGAAAATGTGAATTTCCCTTGGGGCCAATGTTCAGCTATGTTCCGTGCTGGCGGCGATGTTTTTTGTCGAATCAGAACGAAATGTGCAAACTTTGTAAAGGACCTTATATACATTATTTCAGTATAGTTTAGTTATATTTCCTGCAATAGTTTCAGAGCAAATGTTGAAAATGGTGTTTTTCCCTTAGGGTCCAATGTTTAAACTAAGATTCGCGCTGGCGGCCATGTTTTTTTTATCGAATCGGAACGAATTGTGTAATCTTTGTGTAGGACCTTCCATACATTATTCCTGTAAAGTTTGGTTGAATTTGCTTCAGTGGTTTCGGTAGAGAAGATGAAAACATGAAAAATTAACGCTGGACGACAGACGATCGTCGACGGACGCGAAGATATAGCAATTGCTCACACGGACCCTTTGGGTTAAAATGTGATTTACCAATAAGGTCCAATGTTAAACTATGTTCAGTGCATAGGGTCAAATGTAAAACTATGTTCCGTGCTGGTGGCAATGTTTTCATCAGATCGTAACGAAATGAGCAATCTTTGTTAAGGACCTTTAGTACATCTTCTTGCAAAGTTCGGTTCAATTTGCTTCAATGGTTTCAAAGAAGAAGTTGAAAATGTAGTTTTTCCCATAGGCTCCAATGTTAAAGCTAAGTTCTGCGCTGGCGGCCATGTGTTTTTATAGATACGGAATGAAATGAGCAATCTTTATAAAGGACCTACCAAACATTATTCCTGTAAAGTGTGGTTAAATTTGCTTCAGTGATTTCAGACAAGGTGAAAAGTAAAAAGTTAACGGATGACGGACGCCAAGTGATGGCATAAGCTCACACTGACCCTTGGTGTCAGGTGAGCTAAAAATTTCAACCTTGCTCCCAGAAGGTAGACATTCAGTGGCAGGGTGTTCATATTTGGTATGTTACTTCCTTTTGATTAGAGCCTTCTGCAAGTACCAAAGTTGTAGACATTTTGACTTTGAGATTGCCCAAAAGGGCAATTTTTAAAAACTTGAACCATGCCTCTAGAAATTAATCTTTTTGTGGCAGGGAGTTCATTTCTGAAATGTGACTTCTTTATTTCACATTTAATTTTTTTACAATTAGGAAATGTATAAACGTCAAATTGATTGTGCATTGAGGTTATTCTTATTCCCGGCGAGCTATGTTGTCTTCTGACAACTCTTGTCAAACTATGCTTTTTGGATGAATTTTAGTCAAAACAAATATTTTCGATTGTAAATTTAAAAACAATTTAATCCAATTTAGGTAAATTTCATCAAACTCTCAAAACAGTTGTTTCTTGGAATTCTATAAGCATGGGCAAAATTTTAATGACAGTGGAGCGAGAAGGATAAACACTAGGATTTTTGTCAAACTTAACCAAAATGAGCAATCTTTATATTAAATACCTTCCATATATCATTCCAACATTTACTTAAAACAAATACATCTGACTTAAATAAGCTTTGATTTCAGAGCAGATAATAAAAATGAAAATTTTGCCTTAAGATCAAATGTTGAACTACATTCTTCCATGGTGGCAAGGGTTTTTGTCGGCTCTGACCACAATAATCAATTTTTGAGAAGAATCTCCAAACCATCATTCCTATAAAGTTTGGTTAAATTTGCTGTTGTAGTTTCAGAGATTTTTCCATAAAATCAAAGTTAAGCTTTGTTCCGTGCCAGTTGTCAGATATTTGTCAGATCTGACTCAAATGAGCAACATTTGTAAAGTATCTTCATTATTTCATTTCAATACAGTTTTATTAAATTTGCTTCAATGCTTTAGGAGTAGATCATGAAAATGATGATTTTCCAAAAATAGTCCAACGTTAAACTTTGTTTTTAACTGGCAGTCATGCTTTTTTGTTGAGTCCAAACCAAATGAGCATTTTTTGTAAAGGACAGACCATTTATCTTTCCATTTTTAAGGTTTTGTTGAATTGTCTTCAATGGTTCAAAGCGGTAGATCAAAATATGATTTTCCCTTATGTTAAACTATGTTCGACGCTGGTGGCAATATTTTTTGTCAGATTCATCTAGAACGAGCAAATCTTTATAAATGGCATTTCATAATTATGTTACTGTAACAGCTGACAAGGCACACAACATCACATTTATCTGTAAAAGGCACTACACTGACTGCTTAAAGGAGATGGGTATTGACAATTCATTTGGTAGCCCCATGCACTTTCAAGCTCTCCACCATACCAAGAGAGGACATACTAAACAATCACACATGGTATTGTCTTCTTTTTGGTATCAATGTATGAGAAGAGAACATCCTGCCTCGTGTCTACTGGGTACATAAATTACATAAATGCCCTTACAGAGACACATTTCTTGGTCTGCCAAATGTCAAAGTAAACTCCTTTCTAAGCTCCAAACTTCATTACTTACTGCAGTCAAAGATGACCTGAAGATATATAGTGACAAAGTATACTCTTTACGTGGGATGAATCAGATGTGGATTCTCAAAAACTCAAAAAGACTTATTAGAATATCTTTCATCAACTAAACTTTCCCATTGTGACAAACAGTGCCAAAACATTTGATTTATCTACTCTTTACTACTCTCCCATATAAGTTACAGTCAGTACTCCAGGTTTTGATACGTCAGCTTTTCTGTAGTAAAAAGGGTGAAAAAGAATTTAGTATTTGGTGCTAGGTAACGATGAGGCCTATTTTGTTAAACATCACACTGATTCACACAAAAAGTATCACGAAGAGGATGTCTTGTAATGCTGGAATTTTTAACTGATAACCTATTTGTAGAATTTGGAGGGCAAATTTTCCAGAAGACAATAGGGATAGCTATGATGACTATCGGTAATTGGCCTTCTGTCCCACACAGGATGAAGAGGATAGGTGAGGTGATGAGGACTAATTGTGTGCCAATCTAAGCAGATTTATTCCTTTATTTGTATTAGCCAGGATCATGCAAGGTCTAGTTGACAACAACCTAACCAAGCCCTTTAATTTCAGTTTCCCTTATATAAATGGTGATCTTTCATTAAACAGTCCTCAATTGAAGGATAACCTTCATCTTATATACCCAAATGAGCTTGAAATTAAAGAGATCACTGATACATCATCAGTAGCATCATTCCTAGATAATTACTCTACATTGACAACTCTGGATGTATAAAAAACTTAGGACAAGTGTGATGAATTGAACTTTCTTAAAGTGAACTTCCTGTTTTTTAGCAGCGATATTCCCACGTGTCCGGCATATGGCATCTGCATTTCACTGATTGCTATTGTCATGTCTGTAGCATGTACAGCAATTTTGGCAACAGAGCAAAATTACTGTCTCAAATAATTTTACATCAAGGTATGATGTCAACATAATTTGACAGACCACTACAAAGCTTCTGTTTCACAATAGATACAGAGTTTATCACTGGACTGACAAACACAGACTTTTCAATAGAAGTGTGACACTCTTGGAGCACATCATGCTTACCCTTCAGAACACCAGATGATACCTCAGTTTTGTAGGGGTTGTAGTTCTTTAGTTTTGTGGTATTCTTGATAATTTTTGTTTGTCTTTGTTATGCTGTCTCAATTCATGTTGGAAATGAATTGTTGTGTTTTTATTTATTTTTTCAGATTTCCCCTTTACTTCTTTTTTGCTTCTGTATTCTTTTGCCAATGTATGCAATACAGTTTATTAAATCTGAATTATAGTTTCAGAACAGATGATCGATGGAGATTGTAATTTTTCATAGTCTTTTGTTAATATCTGTCCCTTGCAAGTAGCAGTGTTTTTTTGTCAGGTCAGAATAAAACAAGAGCTGTCGCCGAATGGCAGCCAGTTATACCCCCGCTCATTGAACACTGAATCAATATGGAAAGTGCAAATTTAAGTGTGTGCGGATACAATACAGGTGTGGACACAGTTCAAGAGTGGACACAAACAAGTATGGACCAAAAATTTTCAATATATTGGTATAATGGGAAAAATTGATAAAGTCAAACAGGAAGTAGATGAGTGACAGACTTGAAAAGGGGAGACACGGTACAACTCATCATACTTAAGCTTCAGACCAAATATCAAATCATTATTACATACACAAGCTGAGAAATCCTCGACGAAATTTTCAATATATGGCTTTAATGGGATAAATCAAAGTTTTCGTCAAACAGGAAATAGATGAGTGACGGCTTTGTAAAGGGTAGACACGATACAACTCATCATATATAAGCTTCAGACCAAATATCAAATCATTACTACATACACAAGCTGAGAAATCCTTGACGAAAATTTTCAATATATGGCTATAATGGGAAAATCGAAGTTTTTGTCAAACAGGAAGTAGATGAGTGACAGACTTGAATAGGGGAGACACGGTACAACTCATCATACTCAAGCGTCAGACCAAATATCAAATCATTACTACATACACAAGCTGAGAAATCCTTGACGAAAATTTTCAATATATGGCTATAATGGGAAAAATCAAAGTTTTCGTCAAACAGGAAGTAGATGAGTGACAGACTCGAAAAGGGGAGACACGGTATAACTCATCATACTTCAGCTTCAGACAAAATATCAAATCATTACTACAT
>MJUU01060494.1:101983-112951 GCA_002080025.1 Modiolus philippinarum
GGACGGACGGACGGACGGACGGACAAGGGTAAAACAGTATACCCCCTCTCCTTCGGAGCGGGGGTATAATGAGCATTTTTTGTGGAGAACATCCAATCCTGTAAAGTTTGGTTGAATTTGCTTCAATAGTTTCAGAGTATTATATGGTTCAACTTTGAACTAGGTTATGTGTTTGCAGCCAAAATTTTATGTCGGATCAGAATAAAATGAGCAATCTTTGTAAAGGACCTTTCATCCACATTCCTATATAGTTTGGTTGAATTTATTTCAGTGGTTTTAGATGAGTAAAATATCTAATTATTTGAAGTGAAATCACTTAATTTTATAGCTAAATTCCCTAATTTAATAGCAATAATATCTAATTCAATAGAATCAATATCTATTTTAATACTTAATATCTAATTTTAAAGGAAATATCTAATTTAAGATGTAAAATATCTAATTATCAGGGATTTTTCTATTAAATTAGACATTTTACCAGTAAAATTAGGGATGTTGTGTTTCTAGTTTTTCAGACATATTGAAATTGGTTTTCATTTTGCTGGACATAGGTCCAGCACTCACAAAATTTTTGCTGGACCCTATGAATATTTGACGGACCTACATTTTATTTTGAACAAATAAAAAACAGAAATTTTGTCTTCTGCAGTATGTGTTAGTTTTAATTTGTGTCCTCTGTATGTACTAATTTTGGCGGATTTCCTGGCTCAATAACGTATTATATTTGCAATTCTTCAATGTACATACCAATATTCCTCAAGTAACACCTGTAACAACTCCTTCAAAGCTCCTATCTTTTCTTTGTCAATCAACCAATCAAGATTCTATAGAATTCTTTTGTATACCAATTTGTCATCACTGGAGTATAAAGGTAAACCCCTTCAGGCAGTACAATTTGGTATACAATAGAATTTCTATAGAATCTTGATTGGTTGATTGGCAAATAATAGACGGGAGTTTAGAAGGACTTGTTATATGTGTTATTTTAGGAATATTGGTATGTTCATTGAAGAATTGCAAATATAATCATTAAAGAGCCAGGAAACCCGCCATAATAATCATCTAAATTTCATATAAATTTTGTTTTCAGTTTCTGATTTTGTGTCCCTTAAGGCCCATTTACATGGCAATACAAGTTGCATGCGTCTTGAAGCATGCAACTTTTGTATCATGATACATAAACGTTTATACAGTATTACAGTTTGGCATGCATTTTGAAGCATGCAACATTTGTTTCATGATACATTGCGTTTACACACTGTGTTAAAGTTGCATGCGACCATGTTAACCTTTTCTGACCTTTCTCATATGACTTTCATTGGTTAAAATAAAAAAGACACATGCAAACTTGTATCACGGAATAGAACACGTCTTATCCCAAATTGTGTATCATGCAACTTCAGAAAATCGAATGCTACACAAAAAATGTATGATAGTTTACACGGTATTATTTGTATCATGCTTCAAGACGCACGCAACTTGTATCGCCGTGTAAATTAGCCTTTAAGGATTGCCTTGATTAACAATATATTTAACAGTAAATATTGTATGTATTTTGACTCGCATTTGATAGGAAATCATATTCACTAGTACATTGATTACTCCTATTTGAAATATGTTGATTTTGGAGCTAGCTACAAATTATATTTACCAGCATACGATACACTGATTGAATTCTAGGTATTCAACATAATTCAATATAAGAGTGCAGATATACTTGGAAATTTTCCTTGACAAGAGATGAATTTAAGACAGTGATTGATGCATCCTCAGAATTATTGTTAATGTCACTGTCATCCGCTTCATTTATTTATAAACTTTATTTCATTTTGCCAAATTTTATATTTTGGAAACTACTTTTAAAAAAGTTCATGATAACACCATTTCTAAATATTATACTGACAAATAGACATTTTATATTCACAAGTTATTGAGAACCAATCATGGTACAATATTATCGCTGCCACCTTCCAACTGCACTTGCCCTAAAAATGTGCAGTTAATATTTTTAATGGTTTCTGCAAAACGTAATAGTTTATAAAATCCGGAAAGAGTTTCCCGTATCCGGCTCCGTAATTTATAAATCATAAGTTCGGATATTGCCATTTGCAACTTTGTTGACAGTTGACTAAGACCGATTTTACTTGATTTTTGGCAATCCTTAAGTGAATACTTACACAAAACATCAGCGGTTATTGGATTCGATGCAATCTAAAAATGTTTTTCTTAGAATAAAGTGGAAGCATTCATGACAATGTTTAAAAAGGGGATAATTTCCAATGTTCGTTCTGTCAGACATCAGGACAGGTATTCCCAATGTTTTTGACGGACCTTGTCATTTTCTGCCCAAATGTCCGGCAGGTCCGACGAATTTCAAAAACTCTGGTTTTTGCTTGCTTTTTTTATTATTACATTTGTACATGTAGTATGTGATGTGCTTTTTTCGGAAAAAAAAATTTTGCAGTCACATATTGTATATCTCTAGATTACAAAACTACCAAGAAAGAGGTTACAATAAAAAATTTTAAGTATTAGGTGCATTAGATAAATTTGTTAAGAATATGAATTCCATTTTTAAGGACTTATTCACATTTAAAAACTGAATAAACAAATGAGCTATGTTGGCTTGGCAAACCTCTAAAATCTGTAAAAACAAAATTTTAGGTACCTGTATAATGTGCATAACCAGATCTAATAAATAACATATACTGATTAGAGTTTGGTTGGAATCTGACAGACATTTTTGAAGGAGTCCCAGGTTAACAAACTGAATAAACAAATGAGCTATTTTGGCTCAGTGACCCTCTTAAATCTGTAAAAATCAAAATTTTAAGTATCAGGTGTGCAATTATATCAGGTGCACAACATATCCTGAAAGTTTGGTTGTAATATGACTTACAGCTTTGAGGGAGTTCAAAATTAACAACCTGTATTAACAAATGAGCTATTTTGGCTCTATGAACCTCTAAAATCTATAAAATCAAAATTTTAGGTATCATATGCACAACTAGATCATGTGTACAACATATCCTGCATGTTTGGTTAGAATCTGGTATATAGTTATAATGAAGTTGTGGATTAACAAATCAGATTAACAATGAGCGATTTGGCTCCGTGAACCTCTAATATCTGTAAAACCAAAATTCTAAGTATCAGGTACACAGCTACACCATGTAAGCAACATATCCTGAAAGTTTGGTTTGAATTGGCCTAGTAGTTTTGAAGGAGTTGCGGATACAAAACCAGATTAACAAAATGAGCTATTTTGGCTCGGTGAACCTCTAAAATCTATAAAAACAAAATTCCAAGTATCAGATGCACAGCTATACCATGGGATTGACATATCCTGAAAGTTTGGTTGGAATTGGACAAGCAGTTTTGGAGGAGTTGCGGTTACAAAAACCGACAGACGACGCAGGACTACCACGTAATATGACAGATAGTAATCCCTATATGTGTGGACTTTGCTTACAGCAGGCGACACAAAAACAGTATAAGATTTAATAGTCCTGATATAAATGCATAACAAATAAGAATAAACAAACATTGTACAGTATAAAACACTAAAGGATAATACTAAAGTTTGTTCAATGATTTATAAATAAATTAGGCCATACAAAATTAATTAATTGGTTCTCAGGCCATTTTTCATTGAAACAGATGAGGGAGGGAGGTGATTTTTTTATCATTTTATTTGCCAAAAAATAGATGAGGCATCTTTTTACATTGTAAAATCACCAAAAATGTAGTGAGGGAGGTAATTTTTTTTTTTTATTTTATTGAAATGGAAAAAAATAAGGTCAATGAGGGGCTTTTTTAAAGCCTCCAACTAGATGAGGGAGGGCCTGAGAACCAATAATTTTTTTTTTACATGGCCTTACAAAGACACATTTCCATTTTGTGCTGCTTTCTTATATAATGTTAATCTAATGCTTTGAGAAAAAAGAGGGTTCAAGTATAGAACCCCCTGAAGAGCCATACTAAATATTCCATTAAAACATTAACTGAAAAACAAAATCAAATTGGAATGATTATTTATTACTTACATAGAGCCCACTAGAAATAAACTTGTTATTTAACATAATTTTAACTGTTTGTCTTCTTTTAAAGTGGAAATTATGTGTTTAAAATATTTTTTTCTCAGAAATTAAAAGTTATGTAAATATTGTTACCTTATTTTGCATTATTTCAATTTATAAACTTATGTCATATACAATGACAGACATGATGGTATTATTTTTCAAGGAAAAGTTATATTGTTAAAACTGAAGGTAGTATATACAACTCTCAAAATATAATGGATGATGCCTAATTCATGCTTTGAAATTTTCATTTGCTTTTTTCCGAAACATACCCAGTAGTCACAAATTCAGATAAATTTTAGTTCAATCCATAAAACATACATGTTTATATTGTTGGTATTTTTTAGCATGCTTTCATTACAGAACTATTTGACATTAGAAAAATGTTCATTGTTAAGATATCGGTCTATCCAATTTTTTGGCAACAATGCAAGTTTTATTTCTTGTCAATTACAGTGAAAATGCTGTTTTTTTAGAAAATGACCGAAAATGAGCCAAAATCAAATTCAGGGACTGCAACTCTTACAGCATAGGATACATATACGTATTGAATGCAATCCCTCGAAAATCTGACAAAACAGTCTGCTATATTTGACTAGAAGCTCTGTATTAACAGTGTCTCACTGACACTAAAACAAAGAAAATTGAAAAGGACAACACTTTATTCATGTTATTTAACTTTATATTCATTTCATTTTTAAGAGAAAAAATAGTGTTCTTTTATTTAAAATGACATGGTTTGTTTTTCTTATTCTGAAAAATATTGTTAAGAACAATGCCCTAAAGGCTAATACCTAACACAATATGATTATCTTTTTATTTATAACATTACAATGTATTCATATCACAAATATCTATTTATAGTCTATCATCACGGATACATTCCTTTACTTATACTGTCCTTCATCCTTTGTAAAATACCAGGTAACATTTTAATATGTTTTTCAGCACAGTCAACAACACATTTCTCCATTTCTACTTTGGCCTTTGATATATCTGCCTCGGAAGATTTGGCCGTCATGGTATCTCTGGCTTTATCTTGACAATCTAATGCACCTCTTTGTAATCTTTCCTATAAATATAAATATCAGTAAAGCATATGATAAATGAACCTACATTGAATGTTGGTAAACACAGTCTTTTTACCTTACCATTGGACTGTGGGAAGAGTCGGTAAATTATAATCATAATTTAGGGTCGATTCAATGAATGTGTCCCTACCTGACCATCTTGACCAATCAAATGCAGCGATGTTGCGACTGATTCATTGTTTAATAACTGACAGTTCCTTTGTAAAAAGATGAAAAAATGCTACATATGTATACAATATTTGTCTGTTTCCTTCCACATTTGATGAAATTGTGTTTTCTTTAACACAGAAGCTGACAAAAGATATGTACACGTCACAATCTGACAGTGGGAACAGATTTATTGAATCGGTTCTAATATCGTGAAATTTTGGACACATTGTCGTAAGGAATACGACACCTTTATACACCAAAAAAGAAATGTTAAATAATATCTTAAAACTGGGAAAAAGAAAGGAAACGGGGAATGTGTCAAAGAGACAACGACCCAAAGGGGAGTAATAACAACTGAAAGCCACCATAAGATCTTTAATGAACGGTGAGGAAACCCCACACCCAACGGCAGGTCGGAGTTGGCCCCTAAATAAAGAGTAATCAAGTTCAGCGAAATAAACATCATCCTAGACTCCCATAGACATAAAGTGNGACACACAATGGCTTAATAAATTTCCTGACTTAGGACAGGCGCAAACCTGCTGCGGCGGGGTTAAACTAGTTTTATTGGGCCCAAACCTTCCCCCTAGCCAATGTGATGAATAAAAAACAATAGTAACAACAAAATTCAGTAAGCAACAGAACTTAGTCAATTGTGAAAAATTAGACTGAAAGAACTAAATATATGGACAAAAACATGAAATCACAAAAGACTACTAGCAATTAACTAACATGCCAGCTCCAGACCCAATTATCAAATAACAAATAAAATTATGCACCCTCATTTCAAATTAACCCTTTTCATTTACTGGTAAAGTGTTTTCTGAGAAACCTTGTACCAATATTTTTACTTACAACAGATCAATAAGTTTTACAAGCTGACTGACCAGTTGAATTGGTAAATTTAAGTCACCATTGGATCCAGCATCAGTAAAGTAAGGTTCTTCCAGGCCCTTTTTCACAAAGTTTTTGTCAGTTTTGCCTAAATTTTGCATGAAATTTTTTAATAAAAAATTTTCAAGAAAAAGGGAGGGTCTGACCAACAGAAGCCCCATCATTGGACAATGTAGGTTCAATAAACACTTTGTGAATTGATTAATGATGAATGGGAAGGTGTTATGGTAGGCGTATCCGAGTATGACAGGAAATTGTCCAATTTCTATTCATCAGTAGCTATTGATAGATTTAAATGGGCTAAATGGTCCATCAATTTGTAAAACTGATTTATCTATTGGCAAAAATATTGGTACAAAGTAGTGATGGGAATCTGATAAAACTTCTTTATCAATCATAACAGTCAACCGACTGAGCATTGATTAATAATCAAAATGCCCACTTGATAGAAGTTTGACTGTTGTTTGTTTATACAAAATGAAAATGAGACTTTTTAGAATAGTAAATTTTGCATTTATAACAATTTAACATAGGTAAAAATGACCTTTTATGCTATCTAGTTTACAAAATATCCTTTTTAACATAAACACTAGTACAAAGTCACACATATAAACAATATATATGCGCAAATGTCGCAATTTGCGATTTTATTTTCATTCTGGCGACAAAAAATCATTCCTGGCGATTTTTTTGGCGATAACGTTTTTCAAATTAACTTGCCAGTATTATCCAATTTTTACCCTTCTTATTTCTCATTGTAAGGGGAATAAAATCATCTGTCTGCAGACGAAACATTAATACCTTTGAAGGACATAAATGAAATGTTTGAAAATAGTTACCGCAAAAGGCAGCAAACAAGGAATCTTAAGCATACGATTCAAACGGAAACAGCAAAGCATGTAAATGATAAAAGAATTTGTGCCATCAAAATAAAAGAATACAAAATAGAACTGTTCTTTTAGTGTGGAAGAAAGAAAACAAAAGTCTATCGTCCAACCTAGAAAACCAATTGGATGCTTCCTAATTGGCGACAAATTTTTGTTATTGGCGACAAAAAATACAAGTTGGCGATTTTTCTGGCGATATATATTCAGAAGCCAGAGCCATCCCTGCATATAAAGCATCGTTACAATACATTTTTTTACCTGAAAAAGCTGCATTTCATTCTGTATATAATTCTGACTTTTATTTAGTGGATCAGCACATCTTTCAATACATCTCTGTACCTCCTCTACAGAGCCAGTGGTATTTTCACAACATTTTGAACCACACCTAAACATATCTCCCTGAAATATACAATGTACAAAGGATATATTGGGTGTGTACACTAATGCATTAACATTCTCCACCATCACATTTGGGTACTACATACATCAAACACTACTGTATCTCTGGTGGTGTGTGAATAAAGGGCAATTTTGTTTTGTCACTATGAAATTATGATATATCTGTTTATTACCTGTAATTTTATATTAATTTCCTTTGATCTGTAAGGTATTACTTGATACATACATTTCAGATCAAAGGAAATTAATATACAATTACAAATAACTTGTAATCTCAGTTTCATCCAACTGGCCAAACAGGGTCACCATCAAGCTCACATGTTTTAGTATTTGTCTGTGTTGTTTCATGTCATATTTTGAAATTAAAATTATATTCAATGTATGCACAATAAAATATGCCACAGCTTAAATCACTGTAACTAATTTGTTTTAAATAATAACAACATAGGATAAACATGTATCATTTTCTGATTTTTTGCTGCTACTCTTCATAATCACCGCTAGCCTCCCATCGTAGTCTTTATTCCATCCATGAAAAAGGCCAATGTTCACTGGTTTGTTTGTTTTTGTAACATTCTATGTCTTTCAGTCTATTCTAGTCCTGAATACAAAACATGTAAAAACTCAGAGAAAACAAAGACTGGTTTACTTCCAAAGACTAATATATATTTGAGAGACCAGTCAAAAACAAGATGTGTTTGTGAAACACTACATATGTCTCCAGCACCAATTTTATTAGTGTAATAAATAAAGCTGAGTATCATGAGATTCCTCATGATAGGATATGTATTTTGATATCTGGATGCAATATCATTATATGATACTATCACGATACATATCTTGGTATTGTAAATCTTGTTTTCATGACATAAATTCAGCAGATATGAAGACCATGACTTGAATTGTACAATTATTTTAATATATGAGACATGTATCTGTCATAATTGTAATCAAATATTAGTAATAATTATATCGATTTATGAGCTGTGGGAGCATATTCACAATGACTATTTCATTTACATGTACGGCTTCCGCCATATTGTTGCCAATAAAACGCAGATTGGATCAGATGCGGTTGTATAAAACAAAGATGTTCTCGGTATCGCAATTACAGACCAAAGATACAATATGGGAATCCTAATAAAGGTGTAAGTACGATAAGAGGCATATTTGGCCCCCAAACCTAGCTAAATTTTCAAACGGAGTTTTCCTTTAAATTATACTTGGCATAACACAGTTCATATATTGCTTTATCAAAACTCAAGTAAATTGGTGCAGTGACGTCATAAAATTCTGATTGTGATGTCATTAATATCATGATTCATCCAAATTTACCGAAAATCGACAAATTTTCGTCCATTTTTGCTCATGTTTTGGTACAGGAAGCACAGAGCGCATGCTTGTGCCAGTGAGATTTTTTGATATGTTAAAAGTATAAGAAATTGCAACCTTTTCATGCAAAAATCTCATTGGCACAGGCATGCGCTCCATGTTTCCTGTACTGAAATATGTAAGGATTTTGGTCATTTTAGTCTTTTGTGGAAATGCTTACATTTGTCCAATTTTGGAGGTAATTTTCTTCTACAAACCAAAAAGACTTTGGCAAAATCAGACTTAAATTTATTATATACTGATATTGAATTGTATTTTGAGACATGATTTTATCAAATATAAGGGTCTGAATTTCAGGGGCCAAATATGCCCCTTACCGTACATACTCCTTTGGATGGATATAATCGATTCTTCGATGAATCGTTACCACTCTCTGACTCTAGTAATAAATTTGAAAATGGAATTTTAATATTTTGGTTAGTTATCTTTCCTTAAATACAAAAAAAAATAGTAATGGTGCATTATATGATACCCCGCCATGTTTCATAAAATTCTAAGTTAAAAGGGAAAAAACTCCAGAACTATGTGTACTGCTGAACCCAAAGTTATACTTGGCCTGTGTTTTATAGTAAACAATTTAAATACCAAGTTTGAAGACAGTATGTTATTTCATTCACAAGTTACGAGTATGAAACCCTAAAATTTGCAAAATTTCAAGGGGCATAACTCCAGAACCCATTGGACCTCTGAACCCAAAATCAAACTTGACCTGAGTGTTGTGGTAAACAACTTACATACCAAGTTTGAAGACCTTGTATTATTTTGCTCACAAGTTATCAGTCAGAAACCTTCGGGGGATGGACGGATGGACAAACAGACGGATGAACGAACACACGACTGAGGGTGTCACATAATACCTCGCCACTTCACGTGGCGGGGTATAAAAAATATGAAAATGGAATTTTTAAATTATGACCTCTGTTACTTAACCTTTGACCTGACAAAATTTTTCTTGCATATTAATGTTCCTCTTAACTAAATTTATATACTTGCCAAGTATGATAAGTCTATCCTTAATAGTTCAGAAGTTATAGCCAAGGTAAAGTTTTGGACGCACAGACACACACACACAACAATATGCCCCATATCGACAATCTGGGGACATAAATAATAATGTATTCTAATAAATTTATTTACTTGTACAAGTAGATTTAGATAAAATACAGAGGTTTTCTCCATTCAATGTCTCATTATATAAATTTATTGTAAACATATTTTATTAATTAATTTGTCAATCATCTATACAATATGATAACACAATACATAAATAAGGTTACAAATTAATTCAGAGGATTCGGAAACAATACACAAGATCATATATAAATCTGTATCCTATATATATAATACTTTACATTAGCATTTACATATACAGTGGTCTCTCAACTTAAAGGTCCCTCGTTTGGGAGGCCACCTGGTTTATCTGGCCATATTTCCTTTGCATTAACATTTTTTTGTACAAAATGACCCCATATAGATGGCCACCCACCTGACACGTCCAGCGGCCACCCTTTTCGTGTCTAAATGACTCTTTTCACCTCGTATAAACGGCCAAACACTCCCTGTTTACAAATTGCGATCAAACAGGAAGTTGTTGAAAATTTGACCTGGAAGTGACCTTTGTTCTTTAGGTCACATATAACAAGTTTTCAAAAACACATTTTTGTGAAAAATGTTAACAATTATATCTTGTAGATGTCTTTCTGTCATTTTCTGGGCCGAAAGTTGATTAGCTTTATCACTTCTTTTTGACAAATTAACAGATTTGTTAAATAAACATCGGCGATGTTTACCTGTCTATTAACTCATTCATAAATTACATAGGTTACCTGTACTGCTAAATGGCCCAATTAAGCTATTAATATCTTACTCCTTTCCATAAATATGTTTTGATAATTGAGAAAACATCATCAGATCAAGAAAATTCATGTTTGTTTTTGTTTTTTGGTTTTTTTTTAATACCGTTTTGAGATATGGGTTATTTCCCTTTAAAATTCTTTGTTCAAATAATCAAAAATTTAATTTTTTCTTTGAAGTTATAATGACAATACCTGCTGTAAATTTACTGAAAAAATT
>MJUU01060494.1:113064-126308 GCA_002080025.1 Modiolus philippinarum
TTTTTTTTTAATACCGTTTTGAGATATGGGTTATTTCCCTTTAAAATTCTTTGTTCAAATAATCAAAAATTTTATTTTTTCTTTGAAGTTATAATGACAATACCTGCTGTAAATTTACTGAAAAAATTCTTTTGAACACGATTTAAAGAACAAATATTAGATGTCAAAGATACAAAATATGAGTTTTTGCAATTTTTCTTCAAAATCTTTACCTAATCCCACAATATTGTAACTTCTCTATATTCTCAATTTAGAAATTGTCATTGTGAATTATCAGTATAAATATGATGACTATGTATATAGTCTTCCTAGGAAAAGAGAGCTTGTAAGTTCAAAAACCTTCATATTGGGAATGGTCTGAGAGGAACCTATCATGGAAGGCCACCTCATTTGAAAGGCCAGTTTCTTGTTGAAGTAGGGGTGGCCTCTCAAGAGAGGGACTACTGTATGCTCAAAAGAGAGACAATAATGTTTTATGAATGTACAATAATTAAATTTGCAAGGTAAGGGGAGATAGAATAAATACATTTATAAGAGAAATGATAGATTAAGAGGTGTGTGTGAAAGAGAGAGAGGGTGAATGTGGGGGAGGGGTGCAGAAGAGGTTTTACCTAAATTTTCATAGGATAATTAATAATTTTCTATGAAAAATTAATTTCTGACCTTAT
The DNA here is from genome assembly GCA_002080025.1 of Modiolus philippinarum. Classification (NCBI taxonomy): domain Eukaryota; kingdom Metazoa; phylum Mollusca; class Bivalvia; order Mytilida; family Modiolidae; genus Modiolus; species Modiolus philippinarum. Next base: position 113,733 of record MJUU01060494.1, read on the forward strand.
CTTTGAAGTAAAAATTTATTAGGGGCTCAATGTTTTTCCTGAGGCACAAGCTTTCCAAAGATTAGTCCTTTGGAACATTTAACAGCTGTTAATATTGAATCAAGTGGTCTACATATTGCATCATTACCACATCAAGATTAATCACATTATGATGCTTGTAATTTGGTTTCAAGTGGTCTGATAGGGTGAACAGTATGCCTGTAATGGGGAAAGTCTGTTTTGGAATAAATATACTGCATATTTCAAAGCTATCTTGTATAAGTAAAAAGTTTTTACTTGTAGAGGTAAGAAGAATTTTTACTGCTTCAGGTAAATAAAATTGACTTCAGTGAAATGATTTCACTTTATCCAGTTGGATCTCTGACTTAATTTCAAATTTAACGTGACTATGGTGCAATGGATGGCATGGCTCAAAGTAATCCCTGCAATGGTCTACCTGCTTAATAAGACAACAGGAAATGTCCAGACATAACTTGGGTTATATTACCCCAATAACAAAAATTTGAAGCTAAAAATTGATCTCAATCGCTTTCCAAGACAAGTACATTACCACTGGTATCATAGTGATACGTTATTGTTCATCTTTCTGCACTGTGTATCATGAATGAATGCCTATCATGAAAGGGAGTCTAAAAGGGGTTCCCAGACCTATCCTGAAATCCTGCCACTTTTTCTACCTTTTCGCTGTTTTCCCAGAGCAGGAAAATATATTACCAAGACTCTTAAAGAGGCCACGATTTCCTGTTTCACTGACTCTTTTTTTCAGTGGTTCCCACATCATGCACAATATCCTTTCTAGTTTTCATGTGCACTTTTTTACCACAATCACTATTCCCGCTTTGTTAAAAAGTCCAATCCCACTTATTTTCCGGCTCAAATCCCATCGAGACCCCGATTGAGACCCACATGAAATGACATCCTTGTTGTCAACACAGACATGGCCGAGTCATTTGAGTTGAGTGTAATAAAATTTGGTTAAATTCATATCCAAAATTCATAGTCCATAGTCGAGCAGTCGTAAACAGTGAACATCCAATATAAAAATATCATTTAATCTTCATTCATTCCATACTGTAGGTTAAATAGACCACCTTCTTACTTTTTTATGAATGAATTGCGCCGGTTGACCTGGGGTCAAACAGCCCAAATTGCGTCACTAAACATTGTGACGTTCGAAAATCTATATTGTGACGTCAAAATTTTCCGGGAAAATTCACGTAGTGGAAAGTCGTCTATAAATACAGGGTGTTGATATTATTTTGATATGCTTAAATTTTGCAAAAAAAGAATATACATTGCAATTAGCTGCGGAACCGTAGCTCATGGTCCTTGTGCTCTTTTTTTATGGTCCGCCAAATCAGAAAAAAATAAAAGGACCTATAGAGTTCCGCAGCTACATTGCAATCTGAAGAAAATCAAGTCAAGAACATCTCAGGGTCAAAGTCGAGGTCAATAAAACAAGACTTAATGAGGACAATCAGAAATAGTCACTTATTGCAAAAAATGTTATTAAATCTGTTATCATGATTTTTCATTTGTATGTAGAAATTACTTCATTATGTCATGATGCATTTGTCAAGTTGCGGCGTTGCGTAATCATGTGAATTTCTCACACAGTGAGACATGCTTTTAAAATATCAAGCTTGGCATACGGAAAATTTAAAATACTCTCTTCGAACCTGCATTTTGCGTAATACTGTTTTATCTAATTCTTCGTACATAGCCGTAGCGGCTTGCTGTACACGTGCTTGTGCCGATTCCATTTTTCGATGGATATGTCTGTGTTGGGAAACGAAACTCTAACCATGTGCGTACCGATACGATTTTGTCACACGTACGTTCCTCCAGTAAACAGGAACACCGTTTTCTCCAATTTGGATCCCCGAACAGTGTGAGAAATACAGATTAAACCACTGTCAACTGAAAGAAATATATATAGTTGTTTTGCCTGGGGATCAAGATATCTCGTGATTTTGGGGTATCACATTTCTCTGTGTGACTGGAGGATCAGCCCGTACATGAAAATCAGCATTGCTTTAACTACTACCAGTGCCTCCTCGTCCGGCAACGGGTCCATTCGCCCACTATACACTTTCGCCCAGGGTTCGTTCGCCCAGGGTCCGTTCGCCCCCAAGCGGGTCCGTTCGCTCCCTATATAATAGTCAAGTTTGTTTACTTTGCAATTATCATGACACGTTAATTATGATACTTTTGTGAATAAGTTGCCTTTGGATGTTTATTTTACAATTAAATGACAATGATTACTGACTTTGGAGTGTTGACTGAGAGGTGTTTGTTTGATATTATTGAAAATTTTATAATTAAGATGTTTATTTTTTAAATTTCAATTAAACATTAATTTCTTATGATTTATTTTGATCGGAAACTATCAAACTATCATAACTTTAATAAGTAAATTTGTTTGTTTTGCGATCTGTTATTAAACAAATCATTTGTACTAATCATCATTCTTGATTGCCGATTAGGTATTTATAATCGATTCTTAATTACGTGAAGTTTGCTTTGTATTTATTAAAATGAAAACATTAACAGCATTGGGTTGTGCTGAATAAATTTTTGGAAAAACAATTGTTGGAAGATGAAAATAAACTTGCGTTCACAGCTTAGCTGTGATCGATGTTGCTCAACCGTGATTTTTATTCTCTTCTTATAACCCTGGTTTTCAGCTGGATATTCCTGAGCATCGCCAAAGTTGGCACTCCATGGCAGGTGGGGAGCAAGGGGGTGACCTTGATATAATTTTTGTCAAGAATACCGCTTTTGTGCACGCTAGGGGCCTTCTTGATCTCGCTTGAGGGGTTGAATATTGTTCACCTCTTGTTGAAGACCCTAATTAAGGCGATATCAAGATGTAGACAGGAATAAAAGCCCTGTCCTAGATAAACTGAAGTTTTCTATGTATCGTGTGCGTTTTTGTCACATGTACATTCACTCCATATCCTTTCATTTTTCCTATTAGGTTCCTTGATGCTTTTTTCTCACAGACATGTCTTATACAGGGGACAGTTTTAGACCCAGAAAGGAAAAAATAATAAAAGAAAATCAAAAATATAAAGTAATTCCGTCCTTTGCAATTCAGCATAGTCTTCCTGTAAAAACAAGCAAATATTTCCTGGCTAACATACATGTAAAAGACCATCAACAAATATTGATAAATATGGTGGGCGAAACTTGAAAGTGGGCGAACGGACCGTGGGCGAACGGGAAAGTGGGCGAGCAGGTAGGTGTGCGAACGTGATTGTGGGCGAACGGACCCGGATTCTCCTCGTCCGGGGATCGAACCCTGAACCTTTTGCTTCGTAGCCAACCTCGCTACCGAATGAGCTAAAGAAATTTTCCGTTAGCTCAGTCGATTTTTACTGGCTATATATCTACTACCTGAATACAACTCAGGTATGCACCTCGGTGACATCTGTATTATAGCCTTGCCGCGGGTGCGTCTTCTTACTACAGAACACCACAGAATACCACTTGACAGCATAAAAATACCACAGAACACCATAAAAATACCACAGAACACCATAGAAATAGCACAGAACATCATAAAAATACCACAGAACAGCATAGAAATACCAAAGAACACCTAAATTCCTATTAGATTTGTTTAAATATGGAAGAAAAAATATTTTTATAGAAGTTCAAATTTTCATATAGTAAAACCGCAGCTGCATCACTTCAGCCACACGCAGGAGCGAACAATTCGAGACTAAAGAGAGTTGATAATTTATACATAAAGCACAGATTCAAGACAAAAAGAAAAAAACGACCGTATACTCTCTCTGGATTATTCTCTGATATCCTCAAACACAGGTAAAATATTCATCAAATCTAGAAATGCATAATTAATGTAGGAATAACTCATTCCAATTTAAATTTGCAATTCCAGTGATTGCTAATCTTGTGCCGCCATTTTTTAGAGCTACCAAGTAGTGTGAATAACAAAAAATGTTCGGAGTCGCATGGGACTTAACAAAATCATAATTGTAACTAAATATCTTAGCATGATTTTACACTATGGCAATTCAAAAAACATGGGATTTTCAAAATTCCATGGGAAAATGCAATTTCCCCTGGGATTTCACCATTTCCCATGGGATTTTGAAATATTCCCATGGGATTATTATTTCCGATGGGATTTCTGCAATTTCCCATGGGATTATTTTTCTCCCATAGGAATATTTCAAAATCTTATGGGAAATAGTAAAATCCCATGGGAAAATGCATTTTCCCATGGAATTCCCATGTTTTTTTAAATTGCAACTGTTTAAAGGTGTGTTAACATATTGACTTACTAATATGATTTTGGTAAGTCGCATGAAATTCCGCATATTTTGGTAATTTACACTTTATGGTAGCTCTCAAAAATGGCGGCACCACATTTGCAATCACTGGAATTGCGAATTTGAATTGGAATGAGTTGAAAGATAACAGGAAACACCATAATGGCCGAAAATTACAATCACATGACACAATATTCCAGATTTATCTATCTATCTCTATATACTGCAGCATCCTCTTTCGAGTATTATGTGCAGCGTGCGCAACAGTGCATTAGTAAAATCAGTTGTGCAATATTATACATTGAGTGATTAAAAGGAAGGACTTTGTTTGGGAGCACCCCAACAGCCAACCATGTGGCAAGCGCCTCTAAGGCCAGGTGTCAGGGTACCCCCAAAGAAACTGTATGTACAGTAAAAAATAAAAGATAGAAGTAGTTTAGGGTTAGTGGTGTTTCAGGGTTGAAATGGCAACCTTAAACGAGTCAAGGTCTGTCATTTCAACCACATGGACAGTAGACAGTTCCATTGTACAACAGCAAGAGGATAGAAAGAATATTTGTAATAGTCCTTTGCTGTGTGTACCTGTCTGAAGCTGAGGGAGTGACTGGTTCGAGTAACTCTGACAGGCTGCACAAGATACTGTGGGAGGGGAACTGCAACAAGGTGGTATACAATTTTGTAAAATAAATTAGTCTCGAACAAGATCTTCAATGCTCTAGAGTCTGCCATCTTAGTGTGTTCAACATACTGCTGACACTAGCAAGAGGAGAATAGTTTTGTTTAACCCACCTTGCTGCGCGGCGTTGGACCATTTCTAGTTTTTATATTTGGTCCTTTGATTGGGGTTCCCATACACTCGAGGCATATTCTAGTTTGGGGCGAACCATGGTCTTACAGGCTGCCTCCCTTACCTTTGTGTGTGTTTTTTTTAATGTTTCTTTTTATAAATCCTAGGGACCGATTAGCTGACTTACTTACATTTTCTACATGTTTGTCCCATTTGAGGTCAGCTGAAATAGTTACCCCAAGGTACTTGCCATGATCAACAACTTCAAGTACCTGTCCATGTAGATTGTAAACATATGGTATTGGTTTACGTGATCTTATAACTTGAATGACTTGACATTTACCAGGATTACAATTCCATATTCCACTCTATTTCCCAACGTTGTAGTGAGTCAAGGTCTTCCTGTAGCGACTTACCATGAATTAGTTTATGAAATGACAGATATAAAGCTGTATCATCTGCAAAGAGTCTTACATTTGAGGTGACACTATCTGGCGAGTCGTTTATGTAGACGAGGAAGAGGATGGGAACAAGGACTAACCCTTGTGGTACTCCTGAAGTTACAGGTACAGATAGATGTAGACTCATCCCCTTGCACGACTACAGTCTGTGTCCGTCTGTTGAGAAAATTTCTTATCCAATATAGGTTTTTCCCTCTCATTCCATACAGATGTAATTTATGGAGGAGTTTCTCGTGATTTACCTTGTCGAAGGCCTTGCTGAAATCTAGGAGGATAAGATCAGTTTGCTTACCCGATTGGAGGTTTCTAGCTAGGTCTTCGATCAGCACAAGAAAAACAATAAAATGACAAAAGACAAACATAGACAAAGATCGGGAAGATCGGGATAGCCGGACTTGGTGCCGGCAATATCAAGAACTAGCGGTAGGGTTAAACCGGTTTATGGGTACCCAAACCTCCCCTTTCTCTATACCGTTCCCCTATGGTCATCTTCGCTAGCCAAGGGTTACGATGCGCTCCTCTCCTCTTCACCCTTTTCAGATCAAGCAGGTTTTCTGTAGCCTTAGATCCACGTCCTTGATTGGTTGCAGTTAACCTTTGCTGTAGCCAATCAAAATGCTTATATTCGAATTTTGAATATATATCGTAACAATAAAACTTAAAATATGGTGTTAAGTAATTTTTCTATTTTGCAAAATTACCAAGAATTTATAATGTTTCTTTACTTTTGGAGGGTTATTTCCTTATAATTAAAAGTATTGTGAATTGGATGCAATAAATAATCTTTAATTTTTACAATAAATCATACTGAAACTCTTACTTCAAAAGGAGATAATTTGAAACTGATGTTTCAAAAAGTGGCTCGATCCGCCTAGGGTGAAGAGGAGAGGAGCGGATCGGAACCCTTGGCTAGCGAAGATGCCCTATAGTATACTAAACAAACACCCAATAGAGGTAGACTACTAACTTTATTTGTATTGTTACAAAAGAACTCAATTTGCAAATTTCTGATACCAACTATACTTATATTTGTTGGAGTTGAACCCTGGACATGTCCGCCAAATTACCTTTGTGCAATTTGTAGCAAAGCCTGTTTTAACGGGGACAAAAAACCTTGGCAAGCGATGAATGCGACAACTGGTATCATGCAACATGCACTGGATCGACACTTTAAAATACTAACACCCAACAAACACGTTAGTGTCGTGGTACCGGGTAATATGAAACACCTCTGATTACACAACTGTCATGGACGGCCATATTGACTCAGCGGACAACAATACCTACTGTTTTGTCATCTAATCTGAGTTGTGCAAGCGCGTCAGATTTTCTGAACTATAACCCTGGTCATCCACAAGCATCATCATCACCTAAACCAAACACAGGAAAAATAAATCACTACCAAAAAGACAATAGAAATCACACAACTCCGGATTCTTGTTATTAATTTCAAGAGTATCAAAACTAAACGGAACTATCTACAGATTCTACGAAACCGGATGTCATCATAGACCATGAACATAAAGCTGGCCTTTTGACAAGATCAATATCAGCAAGAAAATATTCCTAAATGTCCCTCGATTTTAGTATCTATCGTAAAATACATTGGATCTAGTATTTACATCACAACCAGGATATCCAGAGAGGTGTAAGACACTCCCACCACTTTGTAACAAAAAGGAAGAACCATCAATCTTTGAAAAATGACCAATAAGAAAGATATAAAGAAACACTTCTTTGACAACTTTGAAGGATACCATCCTGCTTATTTCTCAAACGTCAATGGCATGTGGAACACCTTTAAAAGTATTATCAGGGATGCAATGGATACACATGTACCAATTAAACAAACCAGTAAAAATGCAGCACCCATTGGATGAATACAGAACTCAGAAAACAATTAAACAACAAATAAGGGGGCTATACAAAGGCTAAAAAACCAAGAACAAAAAAGATAGGAACGCTTCAAATTCTTGAAAGTAAAACAGCAACGAGAACAAAAAACGGTCACAGGGAAATACAGAGGAGACATTATTATTTCATACTACAGGCAACAGGCAAAGATATTCTGGCCCTACACCAATAAGAGCAGGAAGCAAGAAACATCTCGTATTACCGCCTTGAGACAAGGATGGACTACTTCACAGTGATGCAGCATCTAAAACCTCCATCCTCAACCAACAGTTTCATCAGTCTACACAAGAGGAGACATATGAACATGATAAACTTGGGAGCAAGTCCATTTCCACCAATGCACAACATCGTAGTTAACAACACTGGAGTATTTAAGCTACTTAGAGGACATAAAGCCACAGGACCAGATGATACTCCAGCTGATATACTGAAAGAATCAACTGATGAATTAGTACCATAAAATACAATACAATACAAGTCTTTTTACACAATAACTATACCTGAAGACTGGACACTTGCGAGCGTTGTACCAGTTTATAAAAAGGAGAGAAACCAGTATAACCGACTAGTCAGCTGAAAACTGCAGGAACACATCGTACAAAGCACCATCATGGATCATAATGCCAACAATCAGATCCTATGAGACCAAAGACATGGTTTCAGAGCAAAATTTTCGAAACCCAACTACTCATATCACTCGATATTGGCAGTAACCCCAACCAAGGAGAGCAAATAGAAACCATCCTAATTGACCTCTCCAAAGCATTAAATAAAGTGCCCCACATGAGATTTCTCCAGCAAATGTACCGCGCTGGAATCTAAGTTTATCTGGATCAAAAAGTCAGCAAAAAAAATACAACCAATATTGCGTGAAGAACATAAATCCGAACCACTTGACGTCATCTCAGGAGTACCACAAGAGACAGTATTGGCCATTGACCACTCTTATTACTTGGCTACATAAATGACCTCACTTAATTTGCTACATGAATGACCTGCCAGAGGCTAAGACATCCTAAGCAAGACTGTTTTCAGATGAATGCTCACTAAACAAGGAGATCAAGACAAAGAAAGACAGCCAAGCGTTACTTGAATATCTAAAGCTACAAGAGTGGGAATCAAGATCGCAGATGCACTTAAGTCCAGAGAAGTGTACAGTTATCAGAATCGCCAACAAGAAAAACTCATCTGTAAACAACTACCAACTGCACAATCACACATAAGATGTAGTTGAAAATGGGAATTTCTTGGGAGTCACCATAACAACAGTCTTCAATGGAAATAACATGTTACTGTGCTTATTCAAAATGCCTTTACCTCTTTCCTTTCAATTGCTTTTGTGCTACCAATCTACCAAATTGGTAACACAACTGGAGTGAAAGAAGTAAAAGATTGCTAAACCAATCTTACAATTTTACAATTCAATTGATGCAATCAAATTGTAAAATTGGTTTAGCAATTTGAAAAGATGATACTTACCACAGGAATTCTTTACTTTATAATTGGTTTGTGGTTACAGGTTCAGGTATATAAACTAAATAGTGAGTTTATTTACATAGGGCAATTCAATTTTCAGGAATTGCAACCACAACAAAAAATTGAAAACGCTAAATATTTGGTTCTACAGTCTATTATCAGTTAACAATTAATTTTTTGGGTTGCTTGGTATATGCTCATTAAAAATATATCAATGTGTTTCATTTTTTGGTAAAAAAGGGAGAAAATGAAAAAATGAGCAAGGGAGGTCATAAATAAGATATGATTATCTCCCATAATAAAAACAGTAGTTTCACATTTTCTTCCCAAAAACGATCATCATAATAAAAATTCGGATGAAAAATACGAAAACATGTCAGATATGATATTATAAGATTGACTTTGTGTTCATATCAAAGATGATGAAAAGTGATGTAGACTATTTGCAAAAGTAAAGATAAGAACTATCCTATACCAAGAAAATTTTCATGGTATACAAGAGCAGTTTTCTTTCATAAATTGACAATAAAAGTTAAGAAGATATCCAGAGGTGAGTATTGTTCAACCAAATTTACAGTTTGATAGCAACAATTGGGTTGTAAAACTGTAAGATTGGTTCAGCAATTCCATTCCTCTTTCATCTCAATTGTGTTACCATTTTGATAGATTGATTGGAAGAGGTAAAAGCATTTTGGATAAGCACAGTAACCAAACTGTCAGCAAGGCACCCGGGGCAGTAGGTTTCCCGAGAATGATAAGGTATGAGCATGACATGAAAAACAACGTTGTGGAGGAACTATTGTGGCCAAGTTAAGTTCGAATTGGCTCAATAGTTCCGCTGGCAGCCATCTTTGAAAATACGCAAACCTGAGAAGAATGTTTTGTAGGGTATTACACAAGGACTATTGTGACCAAGTTTGTTTCCAATTGGATCTTTAATTTCATAGATCTCTAAATATGTTCTCCCGCTGGCTGCCATCTTGGATAAGGTTCTTTTCTGTAGGGGACATCACAAGGACTATTATAGCAATGTTCGGTTACAATTAGTACAGTCGTTTCAGAGGAAAAGAAGGATAAGGTTGCAACAGGAAAGACATATAAGGTATATAGATAATAGTGTTGCACACGGCTCTGTATAATATGAATGATACTGTGTTGGTATAAAGGTGAGCTGCAAAGGTAGAATGTATTATTCCGAATGCCAACAGTGATGAAAATCACCTTTTTAAACCTGTTGACATCGGAAAATCCAGCAAAGTCTTCGGCTGCATTTGATCCCCTACTTTGTTGTCATCTTTGGTAACGCCGCCTTCACTTTTTCCAGCACCCTAGTCCACCCGGCAACCTAGGCTATATATAATTTCCAATGTCAACAGGTTTAAAAAGATGAACATCACTGTAGGCATTCGGAATTATAAATTCTACCCTTGCAGCTCACCTTACCAACGCAGCTGTGTGCAACACTATCTAAATACGTTAAATTATTTGCCTGGCTGGCAGCCACTTTGAATACATGTAACTGGTTGATCTTTAAACGTTTTCTTAAAGGGTCTAACTTTTAACTATTTTCCCCACTGACAGCAAGTTTTTTGAAGGGGATCATGACAAAACTTTAGTTTACAAGTTGGTTTAGTAGTTTCAGAAAAGATCTCTAATAATGTAGGGACCACAAGTTTGGTTTCAATTGGCTCAGTGTGTTTTGCGAAGAAGATCTCTTGATATGTTTTTCTATAAGGTCCAATGTTAACCCTCCACTTGCCATCTTTGATATGATGCGAACCTGGAAAACCACTTCTTTGTAGGGACTACCAATTATTGAGGTCATCTTTATGCACAGTAGTTTCAGAAGAAAAGATATCTGAATACGTTTTCCCGTAAGATCCAATGTAAAACTATGCTCCTTAGCTACTGGCGGCCATCAAGGTAAGGTGAGAACTAGGGGAAAAACTTTTTTTTTCGTAGGGGACGATACAATTCCTTTTGGTGCCAAGTTTGGTAGCGATTGGCTTAGTTGTTTCAGAGGAAAAGATCTTAAAAAAGTTTTCTCTTAGGGTTCAATGTTTAAGTATACTCCCTACTGGAAGCTATCTTGAAGAAGATGCAATCCGACAAAAAAATTGTAGGGGTCCTGCCAAGGACTGTTTTTGTCAAGTTTGGTTCCAATTGACTGAATGATTCAGAGTAAAATATCTCTAAATTTGTTTTCCCCGTTAGGTCCAAATGTTAAACTATGTTCCCTGCTGTCGGCAAACTTGGAAAACGTGAAACCAGAAAAAAATGTTCTTTTAGGAGACCACCAAAGGATAATTGTAGTCCACTTTGGTACCTATTGGCTCATTATTTTCAGAAAAGATCTCTAAATCCGTTTCTAAATCGGATTACACTGTAAAACTATGTTCCCCGCTACAGACCATCTTGGATAAGATGCGAACTAACTTTTTTGTAGGGGATCATGAAAGGAGTATAGTTTACTGAAAAGACTATGGTTTACAAATTTTGTTCAGTAGTTTAAGATGAGAAGATCTATAATGTTAAATGTTAATCTTTGTTCCCTGCTTGTGGCCATCATGGATAAGGTAAAACTTTTTTTGCAGTAGACCACCAAAAGGCTATTGTGGCTAAGGTTGGTTCTAATTGGCTTAGTAGAGTCTCAGAGAAGATCTTTAAAAGTTTTACCAGAGGGTCAAATGTTGTTCCCCTCTGGAAGCCATCTTTAATGCAATGCTGCAATTGTGCCAAAATACAATGTTTTTAAGAGACCCCTCCAGAACTATTACGACCAAGTTTGGTTCTAATTGGCTGAGTAGTTTCAGGGGTGATCATGAAAAGTTTTCCTACTGACTCAGTAGTTTCAGTGGAGAAGATCTTTAACGTTTTCTCATCAGGTCCGATATTAATATATGATGCCCGCTGGCAGCCATTTTGGATATGTTGCCACCCTGAAAATCGCCTTCTTTGTAAAATACCACAAAAGGATTATAAAGTTTGGTTCCAATCGGATGGAGAGATCTCTTGATGTCTTTATTCCATAAAGTTCGGTGCTTAAGTTTTTCCCCGCTGGCAGCCGAAGGATGCATAATGATGGTAAAAGCTCATCCTGTCTATATATAGACACCTGACTTAAGTCAGCTAAACAGGCTGTGTGGTAATGTTCTGTTGGCATTATCAATACATTGTTTTATATAGGGCTTTTTATTCATGCATCTGGTTAAATTGAACTAATCAACATTGAAAAGCTATTTTTTTCTACTCATACCAAAAGTTTCTAAGGAGTTGATCCATTTGTGAGTAGAGACAGTTAGGACTGCTGTCAAGTGATGGCAAAAGTTCACGCTGATCTTATAGACGAGTTACCAATTTGTGAATTTTCCCGGAAAATTTTGACATCACAATATAGATTTTTGGACATCACTATGTTGTTTAAGTACATAAAAAATTAGAAATTGGTCTATTGGACGCTGAAGCCTTTGTACGATTTTCATTTCGTTCAATTCTGCTTTTAAATTTATCTCAATCGTTTTCAATTATTGATTACTAGTATGTTAATAGTATGTATTGCACGCCAAAGCCACAAAAATGAGATAAAATAGCATTATCTCAGGTAATGCTATCTTATCTGTATTTTTGTGGTTTTGGC
>MJUU01060494.1:128686-141738 GCA_002080025.1 Modiolus philippinarum
TAAGCAATCCATTGAAAAAAACTGCATCAAAATCGGATAAAAAATTTTAAAAATATTTTTTTTGGATTCGCCCCTTTTGGGCCCCATTTATCTTGGGAACGGTACATGCTACGTGAAATCCGTTGGCATACTACAGATTGGAAATTTCCTCAGGAGCACACTGAAAGAAACCCCATCAAAATCCAATTAATAATAAAGATTCTACAGACAAATATGTGAAAACACCCAATTTAACCCTTTTTTGGCCCCTTTTTTAAAAACGGGTGGGGTCACAATGACCAAAACTACTGCAAGCCTTCCTTTTGTACCAAAGAACATTATGTTAAAATTTCATAAGGATTGATTTACTGGAACAAAAGTTATTGACCAAAAACAAAAGTGTCTACAGACGACGACGACGACAACGACGCCGACAACGACGACGACGACGACGACAGCACCATACCAATATACGACCGCAAAAATTTTTGCGGTCGTATAATAAAGGAGCGAGCATGCAGGACTGGAAGCAGTTTGTATTTCCAATTGGCCACTGTTTTGACCGGAATGACTTATTATGCTGCATAAAGATATATTTTGGATGGCGTTGACTAAATGAATGAGTTGATATTTCTCATATTTTCTTGTTCCAAACTTCTAGGGAGTGATCTTTATAAAACTGAAATCACCAGTGGCTTGTTCTGGCAGTATTTCTATCACGTCTGCGTTAATAGTTGAGAAGAGGGAGACTGCTATTGTTGCTCTAGGGTGAATTCTCTCTTCCCACAATTTTCGAGTTTTATTCTATCATTTTTCCACTTTTCTTACCCCTTTGTGTACATATTTACTTGTTTCACTACTATATCTCTATCTTATTTAATTTTTATCAAAGTTATCTTCCTTTTTTTAGCACTTTTACTGTGTTAATTTATTATTATTTTCCTTTTTCTCACCTTATTTCAAGTTTATTTCCATTTTTCATCATATACGAAGGAATTTGAATTTTTCCCGCCATTTTGCTGTTTCCATGGCAACGGTCGCCATTTGATATTTTAAAGACCGAAACTCGTATCTACACATGCTAAGTAACCTTCCTGTCAAATTTCGGTCATTTTGGAGCGATTTGAAAATTTCCTGCCATTTTCTGTTCCCATAGCAACGGTCGCCATTTTGATGTTTTTAAAACCAAAGTTCGTTTCTGCACATGCTCAGTAACATTCCTGTCAAATTTCATTCCATTCTGAACATTTTTTATTTTTTCCCGCCATTTTTATGGTTTAATCAGGTGACAGCTGTCCTCACTAACCTTAAGAACATACATCTTTTGAATAATATGTCATGGATAAACCAGGTTTTGTCCATGGATGCATCTCGAATAGTACTTGAGGTTGATATATAGAATAGGTGGATTTGACCTACATTTCATGCATGAGTGACTCAGGTTAAAGTTATTGTAAGAGTCCAGATCTTGGATACTACAACTCTTAGAGGAATAATATTTTGTATGTAGATGCGTCTTGTAAGATTACGAAGCTCCAGATAACAATTAGGTCACTTTGACTTACATTTCATGCATGAGTGACTTGGGTTAAAGCTTTTGTAAGAGTCCAGATCTGGGATACTACAACTCGTAGAGGAATAATATTTTGTATGTAGATGCGTCTTGTAAAGTTACGAAGCTCCAGATGAAAATTAGGTCACTTTGACATACATTTCATGCATGGATGACATAGGTTAAAGTTTTTGTAAGAGTCAAGATCTGGGATACTACAACTCATAGAGGAATAATATTTTGTATGTAGATGCGTCTTGTAAAGTTAGAATGCTGTAAATAAAAAATTAGGCCACTTTGACCCACATTTCATGCATGAGTGACTTAGGTTAAAGTTTTTGTAAGAGTCCAGCAGACTTTTCACAAAAAATCTAACGATAAATTTTAATCGTAAATATATATGAAATGTTAAAAACTTAAGACTAATTTTTATCACAGATTTTTTGTGAAAAGGGTTGCAGATCTGGGATACTACAACTCTTAGTGGAATGATATTTTGTTTGTTGATGCGTCTTGTAAAGTTAGGAAGCTCTAGATAAAAATTAGGTCACTTTGACCTACATTTCATGCATGAGTAACTGAAGTTAAAGTTTGTGTTACAGTCTAGATCTTAGATACTATAACTAGTAGAAGATTAATCATGCATATGCTATAGGTATGAGGCTCCTGATTAAATAAGGTCACACCATTTCTTGTATGACTGGTTCAAATTTAATTAATAAGCCAGATCTTGAATGGTACAACTTTGTGGAGTGCTTATAGACAAACATTCAACAAACGGGCAAGGGGATTAGCTGTCGTTTCCGACTGCCCCTTCTCTTGTTTTCTTTGCTTTTTGTTTCTTTTACTTTTTTCAGCAGCAGACTTTTGGTATTTACCTGCTGGATAGGTCATTTTAAGGTTAAGTACAACAATGACCCTTGACTTTTCAGTCATACTGCTCTTCATCAAGATCACCTTCAAACATTTTAAATCTTCCTCTGCAAAGATTTCTAAAATAAAAGCCATGTATTTTTGCAAGATTTAATTCAAAACTGTATTGTCTTTAAACAGTAACAAATGCCATAGAAAGGTAAATGACAAATAAATTAGCACTGTAAACAAAAAAAGATATGAATTGCAAACAAATATCAAAAATAACAATACAAAATGTTTGGCCCTTAGCACATGACAACATTTTTTCTTAATTATTATCCATGCATTTAATATTTATTTTGAAATCAGTGGTGTGTATTGATTCTTAACTAACTTACAATACAAATTCTTGGATATACTTGCTCTATCGGGACCATTTTATCGTGTTCAGATTAAAAGTATTTTCACAAAAAAGACCATTATATAGAATTTAATTTACATCAGTATACAATTAAGTTCTAACAAAACTATGACAATAAGATTTAATGTACTTATTATTAAAGAACCTTTGAATTTAGAACTGTAGCATCTTTACATAAACCTACAAATACATATACCATGAACAGAAATCTATGCATATGATGCATGCACATGTATATACCCATTTTTACATTCACTGGCTTTCGGTTAATAAAATCTGGATCAGTGTTTAAATTTCAAACAAAACTTGCATTGATATAGTTCTTTTATGAGACAATTTTAGGTATAAATGAAATTTTTCATGTTTCATGCTATACAAAAACTAAATCACATTTCATATGAAAAAGGAGTTGGTGAAAAGTGTCCATTTATTAAATTAGGAAAGAAAATGATGTCACAATTTTTTCAGTCCTTTATGGAACAATTAGAAATAAATTCACTTACTGTTGTAGTTTAGAGAGCAGACCTTCCACTGCACCATTCATTATATAAATAAATGTAAACACCATTATATAAACCATGCAGGTATATGAGAACATTAAGTAAGTAAAGCTCTTTTCTGAAAATCTATGCAGCAGTTAAGTAGTGTGTGAGAAAATGAAAAATAAAGTTCATGTACAAGATTTAATGAATTTGATCAGAGACAAATAAATAGAGAGGTATATTACATTAAATCATATACTGATAGACTTTTTCAATTACAGTATGAAACTTCTTAATATAGCTATATAGAATAAAAAAAAATAACAGGAAACACCACAAGGTATATTTAATGTCAACATGTTCTATCTTTAGTGACATTTACACAATTGTGAATAAACTTAGTGAATACACAAAACAAAGATCAAAAATTAGATTTTAATATCAATATTTTCAACCAAAAACCTTACATCTCTAAACAAAACTATATTCATTCATAAAAAGAACAATCGACAACAAACTGCATTATCTATGATTTGACAATTTTTTGTGGCCATTTGAATGTCTAGACAAAACAAGACTTCCTATAACAACATAGACAGAAAACTGTATTAATAGTGTTCTTCATCTACTCAGTTTTCTGAATACTGTATGGAAGCTGAAACACTTTGATTTTACCTTAATTATCAAAGAATTATTATAGTCCATATATCATCACCTTGGTCATATTTCAATTCCTATCCCTTAATCAATTTTAAAAATTGCTACCATCTGTTTCTGAAACAGATGAAGGCAATCTTAGAAATTGGTTAAACAATTGCTGGATCAATCTTACAGTTTTACAATTCAAGTAATGCAATCAAACTATAAATTTGGTGAATAGCTGATTCTTACCACAGGAAATCTTGTGTTTTTATACTTAGTGTGTGAATACAGCTTGAGTTATTTGAAGTTATATAAATAGTTTATTACATTGGGCAATTTATTTTTCAAGAACTGCAAACAAAAGGTTGAAAATTCTAAATTGTTAGTTTTTAAGTATAATTTCTAATTTCCAATAATTTTTTGGGATCTTTGGTATATTTTAAATATAATGGTTATTCATTTTCATTATATTTCTGTAAAAATGGAAAAAATGAAAAAAATAACAAGGGAGATCATAAACATGATAAATGAGATATAATTATTTCCCCCAAATAAATTAGTACTTTCATCTTTTCCTCCCAGAAATTATCTTCATGATAAAAATACAGATACAAAAATACAAAAATGTGCTAGAAATGGCATTATAAGATTAAATTTGTGTTCATATCAAAGATTAAAAAAAAAGATTGAGAAATATTTCCAAAAGTAAAATTAAGAATTTCCCTACCCTAAGAAAAAAATTATGCATTACAAAGGCAGTTTTCTTTAGTACATCTACAATGCAGTTTTAGAAGATATCCAGAGGTGAGTATCATTATTTCAAATTGTTGAACCAATTTTATAGTTTGATAGCAACAACTGATTTGTAAAACTGTAAGATTGGTTCAGCAACTGTTTAACCAGTTTTGAAAATTGACTTCATCTGTTTCAGAAACAGATGGTAGCAATTTTTAAAAGTGATTAAGGAATAGGAATTGAAATATGAATATGACCAAGGTGATGAGATATCGACTATAATAATACAAGTTTATTGGAAGATACCTTCTCCAAACGTTCATTTAAAATAAGTCTGCTATTGGCTGAACTGCATTTAGGGACTAAACCAATATCACTGTGCCTACTTTTTGACTGCAAATAATCAGCATTTTTTATTGATGCCTTCTTTATGAAGTCAGTAAGAGGGATATGGTGCTATTATTTTTTTTAAACTAAAGATTATTTATAAACAATTTTAGTCTATTGTCTATATAATTTTGTTATATATCATCTGATTACATACCCTGGGTAATCAGGTAGATTTCACAGTGCTTAGTGATGCACTTGGACTCTGTAAGTACTATTGTTAACAAGAATTTTTTTTAATAAAATGGTGCTATTATTATGTGTAATACACCAAACAAAACATATATTATCATTTTTTAATAAAAAAGAAGATTTGATTGTATGAAAGCAGATAAATGACTAAAACACAACCTTGATATGACATCACACCCAGAAACAACCCTATTACGAAAATTATATAATGTTGATTTGGAGGACCCAAAATACAATGTGTCATATGTTGGAGTGTGTGACTATCATAATGGAAAAATTGTACAATGTCCTCCTGGTTGAGAACAGTTTTCAGGTGAATGTATATCTTGATAGTCAAGAAATTGAAACAACTGAGCAATGTACCACTATTTTGTTGCTTCAGGATTTATATACCTTGTATCTGGTGACCTTGCAGGTCAATTGGTTAACATTTGTTGTTCTTTACTGATGTTTTATTATCGCTAATGATTTTTTGTTATTTGAGTTACCTAGTATTAAATGAGTGAAAAACTGAAATGTGTATTCAGCATATTAAATGTATTACCCAAAACAACGGCAGTAGAATACCGAAGGAACAAAACATAAGATTACATAAATTGAAAACCAGAGAAAAGGCAAAAGCAAGAACACCAGAAGACAGAAGACCAAAGACACTACATACCCACAAAACACACAAACACTAAATATACATCACAAAAAACTAAAGCACTAACAGTGTGAACTCTCAAACTCCCAAGAAATCTAACTACCCTCTCCTATGTTACAAGTGATTTCATGTGCAGTGATATTCCAACAAAAAAAATATATTTGTACAAATTTATGAAAATGACATACATGTATTAGATATATATATATAATTGTTCCTTGTGTCTCTGTTTATATTTTATATAATAACTTTACTAATCTCAGTAACAATGAGTTTTATCTATATGCAATTATAAAATTTTACTAACAGAAATTTACAGGTATGGGTACATAATCAATAATTAGATAAAAAAAATCTAAAAAATTCAAACATATTTAACACTACACTATCACTATGAAACATTTAAAAAGCTTATGAACTTTAACATAAATTTATGGCACATTATTTCAAGAATATTTCAAATGAATAAGACAACAAAAATGTTAGAAAAATGATATTTTATACAATGAATAGAGTTGATAGGATTATTTTCAAAGGTATAAAATTTTTCAAATGGATGGAGAGATGAAATATGTTTGCATTTATTTAATTTTGTGATTCATAGCCAAGAAAAAAACAACATCAAATTTATACAAGTATAAATTATGTGATTTTTATCCGATGCATGAAACTAAACAAAATTTTGCTCACTTTTAAGACACAACAGTTCCTATTTTTAGTGGCGTGAGATTTCTTTGTCCTGTACCCTAGGACACAAGGCAAATCACATGCAACCTTTCCCCGTAAAATCTTGACTTTGCTTAGGCAACATTTGAAGCAATATTTAGAATTATTTGTTCAATAAATTCTCATTGTTAGAGATAAGTGTACTAGTCTATGTACAATGAAATTGTTACATCCTTTTACAAGTAAATACGGAAAAAAACATCTCTAAAAATATGGCGGGCTCGGGTATACATTCCAGATTTTATGATGTTACAAAAAGGGACATATAATTCCTTGCTGTTGAACTGCAGTCTGCATTAAATGCTATGTATTTATATTGTGAAACATGGAATTTGGGTTTGAGAAATATCTCTCTGTTCTTCCACCAGATTTATTGTATAGTCTTGTCAAATTTAGATGTGGTAGTCATAAATTGCCAATTTGAGGCTGGTAGATTTTTAGTATAGATAGATCTGAACCAATTTGTGACTTACAGATCTTGGACAAAAGTATTCGCATGCTGCATTTTTTCACTACATATTTCATATAAAACCACATTTTTTTCAAAAAATTATTGTAAAGCCAATGTTTATCTGATTTCAATCAAATTTACACCAATAAACTCAGAATGTTTTGTAGTTTTCATGTTTATTTCAGTATCAATTTCTTGATGGTAGTTTAAAAGAATCAGCAATTTAAATAAGAAGTAAAATTTTGATGTCACAATTTTACTTACATCAACAGGGATTTGTGAACCTAGATTTTTAATATCATACTTAAATAAATTATTCTTTAAAAACTTAATGTCAGAAAATTATGCCAAAATAAACAATTAAACGGCATAATATTCTGAGTTTTATGGTGCAAATTTCATAGAATTTGGTTAAGAAATGGCTTTCAAATAATTTTTTGAAAAAAATGTAGTTTTACATGAAATATATAGGAAAATATCAAAGCCTGCAAATACTTTTGTCCAAAATCTGTATGTAATAAGGAAGAAAAAGGTGATGAGCTCCACTGTTTGTTGAACTGTTCTTTTTACTACTCTGAAAGATATAAATTTATATCAGTTCATATATATAATAACAGAAACATTGTTAGTTTTTCTGAGATAATGAATAGTCAAGATAAATATGTACTTATTGGATAAATATGTACTTATTGGATTGGCAAAATTTTGTAAAATTGTTACATGTATATCCCTATTTAATAACTAGTATTTTGCAATATTCTTCTTCCATCTGCATATACTAATTCTTGTATGTATACATGTTTGTTGCATATTTTACATGTGTATGTTGTACTATTATGCCTAATGTGGGGCCTTTAGTGTAATAAAAAGTTTCAAAGTTTACTTCAGTGTGCAAACTCATATCAGAAATAAGGGTTTATTTAAAGTTTATATCATTTATTATATAAAATATTTTAGCATAATGACATATGTTTTACAAGATTAAGAAAAATGTAAAAAGAAGTCTCTGATTTACCCAAATCCCCTGAAATCTCTACCTCCAATATTATGACTCTCAATTATCAATTTTACACAATATACAACTTGATCAAGGGACATCTAGGTGACGTCAAAATGATACAATGTCATTGGTAAACAAAGATTATTGAGAACTGTTTTTAGTAAAGATGTATATTTTACTTATTTTGGTATTTAACTACAAATATTTATCATTCTGGTATTATTTTGTATAATTCTAGACATTAGGCCAATTCAAAATAAATTGTTTGTTTCTCAAGTTGTTTTATTTAAAAGGAGTAGGTACGGTAAGGGCCTTAAATTCAAGGAATTTATTTTGTTAAAATGTTCCATAAGTATGGGGTTATAGTAAACAGTAAGAATTCTCAAATATTTAAGTAAGATTACTGAGTTTTTGAGTGTAGAAGTAGACACAAATTGCATATTTTGTCGAAAAATGACAATTTTGACTAATTCAGTGCATGCAGGAACCACAAAAACATTAATATGAGAGGTTTAACTCGTCCTTACTAATAAGTTGGTAAATTATTTTATTGGTTCTTGAATGTGCTCTATATTTCCAATTAGAATAACTGTTTGAGCATATGCAAGGGATCTGTTCTTCCAAATGAAAAAAAAAGAAGAAAATCTTGAGCTGCAACTTAGAAATTCAATGAATTATTGGGCCAAATCAGGCCCTTATCACACCTTGTCCTTTGGTGCGGGCCGGCTTTTTTTATTTTTATCTTATGATTTTTTGGATGTCACTTATACTAGCTTCTCATTATATTGTGGATTCCATTATATAGTGGTATTCACATTCATTGAGAAATGGATCTAAGAACAGAAATTTAACAAAAGTAACCTAAGGGTAACTGAATGTTATAGACCACATAATTATATAGAGTCTGATAGCACTAAGTAAAATGCATATACTGATGTAATATCATCAAAATGCCAAAAAATGAACCTTAGCACAAAACTTAACATTGGGAAGTACAAATCATTGTCAGTTCAAAATAAATCTCTATTTCCCTTCCATATTTGTAGGCAGGGAAAACAAAAAAACAAAAAAAAACAATACTTGTATCACAGCCTCATTCTAATATTATTGCACTTATAATACAATTTCTACAACAAAACAAAAAACTTTAACAAGTGCTGACACAGAATGATTTTCTCCTGAATATGAACAATGTTGTCCAATAGTCGGGGTCGAGAACATAAATAACTGTTTCCTCTTATAAGTATCTTAACATCCAATAGCGAGTGTTAAAACTGAGGTCAAGATAAATTGACAGGAGTCAGACCAGCAGGTACTGAACTTGATGTAACATCAGACAAAATATGGGCAGGTTGAGTGCTAACTGTAAGGTAAAAATAACATGAGGGTTGTACAGGGGGTACCGTGTATGTGCATACATAAAATAAAATGTCACAACACGAGGAACGAAAAAATTAGAAATTGGCTTGCACGATGCCCTTTTTCGGTTTGCACGAAAACACAGCTAATAACGACCCTCCAACATGGCAACACGTGAAATAAAAAACAGCAAACACGCTGCATGAAAATAACCCTGTGCCACCCTCTAACATGATATGCCTCAGAAGTACAAATCTAGATGTAACAATAGACCATATGTTTTGATTATTGGTTTTAAATTTACTGATAAATGAACATGAATGTCCAAAAAAAAACAACAAAGTGGCTGAGCAATGAAATTAGGTCAAAGTTACACAAATGATATCAGTAGGGAATAATATTACCAATTACCTACAACACATTATTATATAAAATACATAGAAAAACAAAAACATTACAGCAATTAAGCACATAAATAAAAATCTTAAAACAATCTTATTTAACATTGAAATAGACAACTGGCCACAAAAAAATCATAAGTGGTAGAAAATGTTCTATTCAGCATTTTCTAAAGAGGCTTCAATATTTTCTACATGTTCTATTTAACAAAACATAAGTATAATGCTTTATTTTCCCAGAAAACCAATAAACTTCACACTTAGAACCTTCTACCAGTCAAGTATATAATCTAGCTCAACATCTAGTCTAGATGAAAGACGTGCTATAAATACAAAGGTTATCACAGTTGTCGGAACATTTCAGATTAGCTTATCTGAAGGAAGAAACAATACACAAGACATGACAAGATGCCAGAGAGATTCATCAGCTATTGATACTTGGATTTTTCTGTTTTAATAATGGCCGTCTATCGTTTTCATCTTCTGTATCATACGAAATGTCTGTTTTCAATCTCCCATTGCTGACACCATTCTGTAACACTGGTTCTAATCTCTTCACTGAAAACAGAACAATTCATAAGTTCACATATTAAAATAAAATAAAATAAATATTAAACACTAAATTTAAACAAACTTTGGTCTTGATTTATCAGTACCAGGTTGAGTAAAATGCAGATGGACTGTTAGCCTCTGAGGGTATATTTATCAGCCCTGTAATCCAGTACTTTAGTGCTAGCTCATTTTGAAACTTTTGTTTAAAATTGATGAGTATTTCCCTTGCGCAAAGGTCTCTACATAACTCACTTTGGCTGTTTGTTTTGATCTTATTGTTCCTATGTTCTATATCAGCTGTAATACATTATTTAGCTATTGATATGCCAAATGTTTGAATATGATCTGCACTGAACAGACATAAGTTGTCAAAATGGCAATCTGCAGAAAGATAAAATACAATAAAGAAACATTGGATTAAATAACTTAGGTATTTACTGGAAGATTGAGACAAAAATTCAAACCTCTTTGAAAGAATGACAAATAAAAAGAAAATGTGTCCATGGGACACAGATGCCTTTGCCATACAGATATCGGCAAAGAGGAAGTAGATGAGTGACAGACCTGAAAAGGGGAGACACGGTACAACTCATCATACCAAAGCTTCATACCAAATATCAAATCATTACCGCATACACAAGCTGAGAAATCCTTGACGAAAAATTTCAATATATGG
Organism: Modiolus philippinarum; assembly: GCA_002080025.1. Taxonomy (NCBI): domain Eukaryota; kingdom Metazoa; phylum Mollusca; class Bivalvia; order Mytilida; family Modiolidae; genus Modiolus; species Modiolus philippinarum. Next base: position 139,740 of record MJUU01060494.1, read on the forward strand.
CTATAATGGGAAAAAATCAAAGTTGTCGTCAAACAGGAAGTAGATGAGTTANAAAGCTTCAGACCAAATATCAAATCATTACTGCATACACAAGCTGAGAAATCCTTGACGAAAAATTTCAATATATGGCTATAATGGGAAAATATCTAAGTTCTCGTCAAACAGGAAGTAGATGAGTTACGGACTTGGAAAGGGGAGACACAGTACAAATCATCATACTAAAGCGACTAAATATCAAATCATTCCTGCATACACAAGCTGAGAAATCCTTGACGAAAATTTTCGGATGTACGTACGTACGGACGGACGTACGGACAAGGGTAAAACTTAATGCCCCCGTCGCCTAACGGCGGGGGCATAAAAACCTTGAAAAGATGATTGGGTAGTTAATTTATTGTTTAAAGGGGAAACTTCATTAGGGCTGTCCCAGAAAAAAAGACTTTGGGTCTGTGAGGCCACTTTTTATTGACCAAATCCTCCCCATATTTTACAATACAAAACTATGATAACAACAACCAACCACAGAATTTTTTATAAAGTGCCTTCACAGACCCCCTAGCTTTTTTTCTGGAACAGCCCTTAACATATGAAGTTTGTACCGAATGGGAATAAAATTGTATTGCATACAAAATGTTTTCTCAAATACATGTATTAATTTTCACCATTATCAAAAAGATATTAATGTATTATACTTAGTAGTAAGTCTTCAAGGGAAGACGTGTTGCCTGTCTGATAATGCAAGAATATTCTAAATTTCAACAAATAGGAATAATGTGTACAAAGAGATTTCAAACTCTCTTACATGGTATAGGTCTCCATATTGACACTACATGTCAAATTTCTGCAGGCTGGATTATTTAAGACTAGAAAAAAACATGAAAGACATTTTCAGGACTTAAAAAATTATTCTAAGTTCCGTCAAACAGGAAGTGGTCATATTAAATAGATCCAAAATTCTCTTACACGGTATCCCATACTGATACATTTTTGTACTTCATGCGAAATTGCAGAGGGCTGGGATGTGTGGTTCCAACGAAAAATTGGAAATAAATTTCAAGAAACAAAGTACATTATAAGTTCCGTCAAACAGAAAGTGGGCAAGCTAGAGATCCTACCCTCTGTAACAAGTGATAGGTCCCAATACTTATACTCAAGCTGAATAGAAGAAAGGTTAGATATACAGTTGAACTTCAATGGCTTGAACTGCAATAGCTCAAACATCATGGATGCCTCAAACACATTTTTTGGTCCCTGTGTTCAATTTTATACAGTTCGACCTTGATAACTCAAACATCCCTCTAGCTCAAACTCTTTTCATCAGACCAATGGGTGTGCGAGACATCGAAGTTTGACTGTATGTGGTTCCTGAGAAAAATGTGACAGAAATTTTCAAGAAACAATATAAATATTATAAGTTCTGTCAAACAGGAAGTAGGTGTTACAGTACAAATTGGAATCCAGTAGGATCCAGAATCCTCCTAATACAAATTGGAATTCTAATTTCTACTGGGACAAATTAGAATTCAGGTCTGGGTTGCACAAAAGTTAATAGACTATTAAATATTTAATAGTCTATTAAGCTTTAACATTTCCTACTAATTTAATAGACTATTCACTTTTAATAGTCTATTACTCACTATCATGAGAGTGCGAATGGGAAAAACGGTTGACTTGCATTCTCAGTAAAGTTTACTTACATTCTAAATTTTTTGTCGTCTGATATATCTGGATTTTTCTCAATTAAAACGATATTTTTTTACATAATTCAAGATATGATTTTTGCTTCCCATTTTCTAAATACTTCTTGTTAAACGTACGTTCTGTATCTTACTTTTTCGTTTCAACACACATATTAAAATCGACAAATTGAGTGTCTTCGGGTCAGTTTTTTGACTTAAACGCCATTTCAAGAACAACAACACCATCAACAGTTTCAAATCTAATATTATTTTAGACTTGAAAGCATTTCGTGCAGTTTAAGTCATTTTGCACAAATCAA
>MJUU01060496.1:0-20178 GCA_002080025.1 Modiolus philippinarum
CACTTGCTCCACCGCAAATACTAATTGAACTGTCCCCATATACTACTCATATTTCTAACCATCCAAATGAATATCCAATGTTAAAGTTTCGCATATAAACAGACAGACAAGCTAGATTCAAGGAGACTTAAAAATATAGTGTATTTTACCAAATAAACAAGAATAAAAAAAAATCTTCTCTTGAAAAAACTTTATTATGTGTTAATGCTGTCTATCAAAAAGTTTGAGTGGTTGGCGGTTATCAGTAGCGTATCATGGCTTTTACAGAAATTATGCAGGAGCATTGGTGGATTAGGACAGTTTAGAACAGTCAAGAACATGTGTCTTATTGATTATATTATGCACTGAAATTGTATTTTATTACTCATTCATTGGCGGATCCAAAGGGGGGTTCCGGGGGTTGGAACCCCCCTTTTTTCTCGGAAATCATGTATTTTTCAATGAATATCCCAGTGTTTTACTAAGAAAAAACCCCAAAAATTTTCGCGCCTCTCTCCGATCGGCGATATTTTCTTTAAATTTTATTTGGAACCCCCCCTTTTCAAATTGCCTGGATCCGCACCTGTCATTAGTGATTTTGTAGTAGTTAAAGTTTAAAGCTATGGTTGATAGTGTTCAGGTGAAAAGACCTACCGGAATCGACATCCAAAATATGGAAATATCATTAGTCCGTGGGCAGGAAACACTTTCTGTGCAATCTCCCACTTCCGAACCAGACCAATTTTTTCAGCCCTTCTATTTCCCTTCCTCAAAATAAAACATGTTAACACAAATATAACCTGCACGCATAGACAGTATAGGGCCACTTTTACTGTACACCACGAAAAATTTTAGTATTTTCGATTTAAACTAAGTTTCATCTTTTAAGCTCCATAAAGGAACAATCACTTGTTTTCCAATCCCTTTGTATGTACTTTATTGTACGTATACGTTTACTGAATAAGATAACTTATATGTACTAAAATTTGGTATCAAATTAAAGATAATTTAATATACTTTACAAAGGGGTAAGGGTACGTCAGATGTTGGTATGGAACGTATTTGCCATAGAAATTGTAAAAATTTTGATTCTTTTGTAAAGCTCATATACAATATTAAGCAATCGTTTTTATAACTCAACATTTTGATGCGACTGAAAGAAAAACTTCAATGAAAAACGAAATTTTCCAAAATTTCTGTAGGTGGGCCTAATAATGGGCCATTTTCCACCAGTGCTTGCAGGTTATGCTCGTATTAACATTCTTTATTTAGAAGAAAGGATGAAAGCGGACTTAAGAAAATGGGTTGGGTTCGTGGGAGGGTGCAAAGGGGATTATTTCAGTCTATGGACTACATCACATACCATTCAAAAGATATTTCCAATTTGAAAGTTTTTGCAGACAAACAGATAGGCTCAAAACTATATGTCCGAAATATGCAAATCTCTGAGGCATAGAAATTGATGAATCGGGACGAAATTCAACGCCCACCGGTATCTCGTCAAGGTAAGCTTGTATCAGCATCTCAACAAGTCTTCACAAAAGTCTGGAAACATTTATTTCACGATTTTTTTCAGTCTACAGGGCAATAATTCTTACAAAATAGAATGCATCTTCATGAAATTCGAACTCTCACAAACCATAAATTGATCTGTTTTTTATGTGGAATAATTGTGTCGCATGCACTATAGATGAGCTGTCTTTGTCTCGATAAACCTCTTACATGTCAATTGAAAATTTAAAATACAAAGTGCACAGCTTGATCATGTGAAGAAGGTAAGATGTTGGGTATCAGTTGAATAAATTGATCAAGTGAAAACATACTGCAAATTTGTTTGGAATGTTACTTACACTTTTGAATGAGTTGTAGATTTATTAACTGAATAAAAGAATGAGCTATTTCGGCTCACTGACACATAAAATCTGTAAAATTAAACATTAGACCTAAGTATCAGATGAACAACTTTTCCGGAAAGTTTGGTCGGGATGCCACTTACATTTATGATGGAATCACAGATAAACAACGAGATATTTTGGCTTAATGAATATTTAACATTTGTAAAATCAAAATGTCTAATTATAAGGTGGACAACTCGACCTAGTATACAATATAGCCTGCAAGCGTGGTTGAATAATCGCTTACAATTTTCAAGGAGTTGTGGATTAACAAATCAAATTTTAAATGAGCTTTTTGGGCTCAGCGAACCTCTTAAATCTGTCGAATCATTATTTAAGTAACAGCTGCACAACCATCAGGTTAACAACATACAATGTTAGTTTGGTAGGAACCTGACTTCGAGTTTCGATGAAATTTTGGAGATAAACAACCCAGATAAAAAATGAGTTATTATTGACTTTTCGGACCTCTGAAATCCCTAAAATCGAGATTTTAAGTATCAGGTACACAACTATAAGACCGTATATATGAACAACATATCCTAAAAGTTTGGTTGTAGTGTACTTAAGATTTGAAGGAGTTGCGCGTAAAAAAAAACCGACCGACGACGCAGGATGACGACAACGCAAGATTGTCTGCAAAATGTAAGTGAAAGGGGCAGTAATCTCTACAAAAATGAATGAATTTAGACGAAAATCAAAACTCAATTTGCAATTCTTCAAGTTTAACTCACATGCCTATCTCAAAAGGGTGTTTGAAAAAAAGGAAAACATTTTGTTCCGGAATGACGGGATGGTGGAAAAGTTAAAACAATTTGTTCCAAACTTCGTTGCGGGAGCATAGAATGCCTTAATCGGTACAGAACACAAGAAGTAGAAATTAGTATACTATTCCAAGAAATTCAATTCTAATCCAATTTCTTTCAAACTTGGTTGCCCGATATACAGTTCAAAGCACAAATTCATATACAGGCCAAGCAGCATGCTGATACCTAAAATATTTAGATAAAATTATTCATGGATACATTCGAACATTCAGAATGCTAGTTATTTCTCTATTGCACATGTTATTTCTCAACTATAGCTACAAATAACAATGATTCACAACAAACTTCAAATAACACTCCCTGCCCTTGTTTCATTGTGCTGGAAAAAGACCTTCAATAAAGAGAGCAACTCCATGACAGTTCATAATATCAGACAGTCACTGAATGCTCCCTTCATCGTTAGGCCAAATCACAGGATCGTTGTATTCCTTCGTCGTTAGTCCGAATCAGACTGTCACTGGATGTCCCTTTATCGTTACGCCAAATATAACGCTGTAGAGACGGCAGAATGAGAACTTTGATGGCTTGATTTTTTTGCCGCATGTCTTTTTTTACTTGAAGGTTGTGAAGGTCCTTCATCTATAAATATAATCAGATAAACAGTAATTAAAACAAGTTAGCAATATAGTTAAAAAAATCAGTTTTGCTGCAACTTAAATTTAAATACTTATTTGTCTTGCATTTTCAGCTAAAATGTACATTTTCAGTGATTTGACATTGCCATTTTTGACTTAACCCTAAATTAACTGACTGTCATTGTGGTGGGTGCCGTGTGTACTTGACAAGGCATGCTTACCTCTCCAAACCACCTCATGTCTTGGTTTCAGTGAGTTCGCACTTTAAGAGCTTTTATTAGTTAACTTTACCGATGTTAGTATGTTTTGCTGCAATCGCAGATATATCGTGTCTCCGTTCTGATGTGTTCTGGTTTTCTCGTTTCATTTTTTTTTGTCTCTGGGCATTGATTTGTCTTTATATGAAGGTATCTTTTGTTACTATTCTTCTGATTGATTGATTGATTCATTCATTCATTGTTGATTAATTGTTGTTTAACCCCACAATTCACCAGTATTTATGCTATATCGTGGCAAATATTGTTAAAAAACATCTGACTTTACAAAAAGTTATGCTTAACATATTGAATGTTTTATAACTTTTAATTTTCTCCTGACACATTTAATTTTGATTTTTTAATAGCCACGTCGTTAGTACAGGGGTTTCCTCTTCCACGCCTTGGGTTTTACTCTGTATACAGAAATTCTGGAATCCAACCGATTAATGACTTTAGTTCTGCGCCGCTCAAACAGGGCCAAAGGATTGTGAAACAAAGCATTTTTTTTTAATTATGGAATATCAGCCTTTTGGTTGATATGAATCTCGAAACTGAATTCAAGGAGAAATGAAAGTGAAATAGGAAATCCCATGTTTCCAAACCCCAGTACGGCATATCTGCTTAAGGGGTTTCCTAGACATATTTTTTTCCAGCTGATTGCAAGAAAAATGCGAGAGTAAAATTAACCAGATTTATCCGCTGTCAAAGGTTTATTAGATAGTAGAATTCTTTTGTGATAGTTTCTAATTTCTTATCGTGAATAGTGTAAACAATCCGCCTTTTTGTGAATAATTGAGGGGATAATTTAGTGTTAAATTGCTGTTTTTCTTTCTTTATCCATTAAATTGTTTTAGAAAAAGTTTCTTTGATCTTAAATGTTTCACATGAAACTTTACAATTAACTATGATTTACCCATAATATTAAATCAATTGTCAATGGTCCGGAAAATTGTGTGTGTTCCGACAATGTATTTAACATTTATTTAAAAAAGACATTTTTTTAATGTTTTTTTAAAAACGTAACTAAATTTTTGACAGACGGTACTCACATCCCATAACGGCATGAAGCGGAAGTAATAATGCTTTTAATACAGGCAGACATTTTATAGATATAATAGGATTACGTAGCTTCAAATTTAGATTATTAGAATATATTTGAATGCAATTTTAAACGTTTTTATTGCTTTAGGTTTTCAATCAATCGTAAGTCTATAGTATTCGATATTGTTCAGCTATGCTTTCTGCATAGGTTTGCTTTAATTTATTCTCTGTCGAAAAAAATCTTTTTGTGTGCTTTATTTATATCTTTATTCAAATACTTATAACCCATTTGGGTTGTAGTACATCACATAAGAACAAAACATAAAAGAATTAATGTTTACAATATAATAACTTTATTCACAAATGCACAATTATGCCCTGAGGGCTGATGGCATAAACAAAATACAAATACAAAATACATTACACAAATACAATGAACTTATGCAGTCTGGGAGTCCACTTTCCTCAGTATTAATGACTTTTTTATAAATGGAGCAACATACTGCATGCATTGAAAAGACGAAATCAAGTTTTTGAGTTGAAGATTTTTGTTTAGTTTGTAAAATTCTGGGAAAATTTTATTTATATTTTTCATTAATTCTTCACGTTCACTTTCATATTTCGGACATGTGAAAAAATAATGAGTTTCATTTTCAATTTCATTTAAATTACGGTATTTACAAATTCTATTTTCTCTTTTGATTTTTTTATACCTACCTCTAAAACAGTTATTTGACTCCTCTCCTCAGTTCTAATGACTGTTGTAAAAAAAAAGAAACTACTGTTTTAATTTGTTCAAAGGCTGACGGATTAAGTATAATAGTCAACTTCAAATTTAGCTGAGTTTTCATGCAATATTCTAAAAGTTGCTACTTTTGTATTTTTTTTTCTGAAGGTTGGTGATAAGTTACATTGCAATTTTGTCCGTTTCTCGGGTGTTCGTTTGTGTTCTTTGTCGTGTTGTTCCGTCATTTTCACAGTTTTTATTGTCTTTCGTTTTGCAGTTGCGAAGACCATTATTTCATGCGAAGAGAATGTAATCATGAAAAGAAACAAGTTCGACTAGAAATGACTGCAATTTCAATATTTTGTTATTTTTATGACCACTCGGTGTCGATGCCTCTTTGTTATTGAACTTTTAGTCCCATAAGGTATCATGAGCACGGGTCATCCAGTAAGTGGTCCGATTGCTAATTAATGAAAAAACTATAAGTTCATAAAATTTATGAATCCTCGTGAAAAGTATGTCCTTTGCTGATAAATGTTTTGCACATATTTTTGCTCTTTCGGTTATTTGATTTTTATACGCCCTTTTTCATATGTTTTTATTCTTTTTTTTAATTTTCTGAATGGATTTTTGGGAGTTTGGGGAATGACCAGGTGTTTGGGGGAATGACCAGCGTTTACTGAAATTTCGACATTTCGTTGTTCTATTGTACTGCGCTTGAATTCACACTGATTTGAACCTCTTTATGGTGCCTCATTATTATGTTGTCGACAATGATTGTTAATTTGTTGATTAATTTCTGTAATCGAGGCGACGCCTACATGAATTATATCTCTTATCGTGCACTTTATCCATTTAAAGTTCACATCCAGCCTCCCGCTGAGATTCATTAATTGACGCAATGAAAAATATCAGTCTGGAACTGCTTTCTATGTTGAATGGTACACTTCATTGTGTTTTATTCTGCTAGTTTATCCATCACTTTGTCACCTTCTATTCATCATGAAGAATGTTAGTAAATTTCATTCATGTGCATCAAGAAAGTGAAACACCCAACCAGGCACTCGTCTCGGGACAATTGCAGCTACACAGAATACATATGAAAATAATTTTTTCATTCTATAAACAATTTGTTACTCCTAGAAACACGTGTACAGCATAACGAAATTTTTCTGTATTTTGTCAAAAACGCAGTCATGTGCACAAAAGTAAAGAATAGCGTTAACCATGAAAACATCAAGTTACTAAAGATCTGAATTCATATAAAACGGGAACCAGTCCTCAATGTAGTCTTCCTACTAAAGTTTAGTTGACTAAATCTGCTAACTCACCATTCAAGACATTTCATTTTATTTTTGTTAATTATGAATTTGTGTTATTATAAATTGTGTGAAAGACCAAAAATCGAAACATAACTTTCCGTACACAAGTACATTGTCCACATATCGACAACCGATTCTGATTTTTCAAGATGAAAAATGAAATGACCCGGTTTTATTTGTTTCGGATTTTTAACTATTTTAGTGGCATGTGGTTAAAAAAATTTTGTAGCCTGGCTATTTATGATTCCGGGTGTATTTTCCAGTTTGTCGCAACTCAGTTAAAAGAAATCCATCTTGCAATGAATTTCCATGCCGAGAAAATCATACACAAGAGCATGGGTCTAACGTTGGATACGACATTATTGACACGTGTCTCGGTCCACAGTGATGTTTTTATATCCTCGCAAAAGAAGTTAACTCCGAAAATTTTGGCATTTTCTTTCTATGTATATTTTGTTAGATTTTGATTTTATTTCACATTTTTATTTCGTTGTTCTCCATGTACGACAGCTACACAAACGTTCTTACTGTCAAATTTATATGAAAATCTTTTCATATTTTTTTTATTTTTTTTTTCAAATTTCGTTTTATAAAGCTTGCTGATGATTTTTTATTTAAACAAAATTGTAAAATAATCTTCAAGTCACTAATTTTGATAGATATTGGTCCAAAAAGAATTATAGTAAAATCAACTGGTGCATTTCCGGTCTCAAGACCAAAACTACATAGAATTATTTAATAAATAAAGGAATTCACGCGACGAATATTTGTATCAAATTCTTGATATAAGAATTTTTACATATTTCAGACTCGAATATATTTCATGTACACCCTCTTCTTACGATCCCATTATTTGATGTTTTGATGCCCTGTTCAAGGGCACTTGTATCGACATGGGTACCCCAACTCCTTCTGTGATGGGGAGAGGAGTTGGGGATATCCCCATGTCAGTGTGAGGATTGTTATTATTGTTGCTTATGTCTTCTAGAATTGATCAGTTAATATGCATCGCCCTTGAACATCCATATAGTACGCACATATTCTGCAGAAATGTACATATTACTTTTAAAATGTTCTACTTAGTTTTATTTTCAGAATATTCTGTATATTACTTTTATATTTGTGTAAAACATAACAAAATACCGAAGTTACTGTCAGTTTAGTCTCTGCTTGTGGTCGTTTCGACAACTTTTGTCTCTTCAGTGCAAAGCCGCGAAACATTTGGAAATATAAACACCCAAATATGTGTCAACATGATAGAGTGGGATCTAAATAGAAAAGCCAAAATCAGCACATCTATATGCAACATGTGCAAGAGGGAGATATTCCTTAGAATATAATAACATTGACCAAAATCTACTAAAAACGTATATTAAGTATTAAGTAAAACAAGTAATTTCTACTTACCCCATGTCAGTGGTGAAAACATCCTAATATTCACAATCCCCTCATTCCCTCGGACTCTCTCTACTATCTGTAACTTCATCCCGCTGCAAATTTGTGTTCAACTTTGTCATTTAAAACAAAGGTGCGACGCCTTAAATTGTGAATCAAATTTGCAAATGAAGTCATCTGTTAAAATTTATTGTGCCCAATCGTGTCCTGGCATTTGAAAATTCTCATATCTAAATTATGTGCAATCACACGCTCCGATCCCTTGCATTTAATTAGTTAGTGGACGATACATTTAATAGAAAGTGAAAAGTGACACCAACCCCAATTATCTTATGTACAGGAATTTGTTTCGACATGAGAGACATAAAGCAGATATGGGGAAATAAACCGTTCAAGTGCCATAAACATTGTATAATATGAATGTACGACCCTATCATTTGAGATAAACATTTTACAGGTATAATATATAACTATGAGAAATCGGTTTAACGACCCCTTGAAATCTACAACTTTTTATTGACTTTGTATCCAAACGACATCGTCTTTTCTGAAAGGTGTAATTAAATTTTGTCATGTGATCTTTAATATTGTAAAATGTTACAATTTGAAGTATTTGAATAATCAGAAAAGTGAAAATTTAACTATTATGAGATGTTACATGCTTTGGAGCGGGACAGGGAGGAGCAAGGTTTAGTTGTTACGATATTCCAAGAAACGGTAGAAAAGAACTCAATGAAAGTGACTCCCACACTGTCTAGGTTTACTTTAAAGCAATATTTTTGTTTTGTTTACGCCATTAGCCCATAGGAAACAATTGAATTTAAGCACAATAGAAGCTAAGGAACAAATAAACAAAACAAAAATTATCGTTGACTACTAAGTTATAACGTAAAACTAATACAAAAGACTCTTAAGGAAATGGGGTAATAATAAATTATCGAACAAAATTCTAAGGGCACAATATCAAAAGGGCAAAAAGACAAAACAACAGAAAATGCGTACTCTACAATAAAAGAAAAGGTAAAAAGATTGCGTTTGGATTCAGGGCATTATGATTTTTTTCAAAGAATAATGAGAAGTCTAAATTCAAAATAACAATTTTCCGTTTATGTTGTGCGTTTTACAGTTTAATGAAAAATGAATGTCATCTTCGACAAAACAATTTTTAACAGAGATTACTATTGCGGAAGTTTGAAAATACCTATCCCTAATAATTCAGAATATATTTTCAGGATTAATATTGGTTTTCATATTGATGAATTTTGTAACAGTCAAGAGAACTCTTTAATAGTCTAGTACTGTTTTGCAATGACCCTGTTTCGAGTATTTTTCTGGACGACTTTCATTTCCGGGAATTTTATGAATTTCACAATTTTCATTTCCGGGAATTTCGTTATTTCTTTTCCGGTAAAAATGTACACATCGTTTCCCGGAGATATTTTGCTTACACGAATACAGAAAACTATAAAAGATGTAATTCAAGTTCCCTACAAAGGTGTCTGTTTATTGTTTCATAAAAAAACTTTATGTTATATTTTTGACTAGGTGAAAAAACCTAATTATGAAAATATATTGCCGTTTTTCGTTAAATGTAAAACATTTAAGAGCATGGAAAAAAAATTCAATGTATTCTGTTCATAACCGTCCTTCAATCTCCCGTGTTGAACACAACCGATAAGATAATATGGATCAGGTATTTATACATTTTAGACTTGTGGATATTACAAAATTCCTTTTTTAACAATGCTAAATTTAAAACGTTTTATATAGGATACACTTCATGTTACAATGGATTCTTCTCAAAACCCTCTTTCAATTTCCCGTTATGAACAGGATTTAAATGTTATATGAACATGGATTATGTATAGATTTGAATTTTGTACCTTGCAAAGGTATACTTGTCTTTTTTGAATTACCGGAAATGATGTTTTTAAGTGGAAAATTCATATAATAAAAATCCCGGAAATGAAAACATTTTTTTCCGGAAATGATATGCTAATTCCCGGTAATGAAAATCTTCGATTTTACTAAATATGAAAGCATTTCCATTCATAAAAGACGTGAAACGATGGACGGACAATCACAATATCCACCTTTACCTAAAATAAGTTCGTTTTATTAATCAAAATCAGTTCATTGCTCTAAAATAGAACAAAAGTAAATTAGTCTTGAAAAGAAATAGGGAAGAGAAATTGCTATAGTTCGGTACCGATTTTGCAGATGAAACTTAATGTCCATTTTAAGCAAAATCAAATATTATAAATGTAAGGAAATAGTGAAAGATTTAAGTGGATACAATATTTAGAGTGATCATCAGACAAAATAAGCAAGGGCTAGACATTTTTTGGGCAAGTGAAATTTTCAGACGCATCGGTATTTTCTCTTTGGTGACCAGAAAAATATCGATATCTCTAAATATATTTTGACAATTTAATGCTTCAAAATTTTAAACATACGCAGATGTCTTAAAGATATAAACAGTATGCATAAATGTTATATAATCCCCATAAATCGTACTTTGTGAATACACAATATGCTTTCGTAAGCTATGGATCTGCACGATCTGACAGAGATAATGCCATTCATATTAATATTCATATATGCAAATATTATCTATAGTTCATTTGAATGAATGCTAATGAGGTTTGATGAATAAATTGACTGAATAGATAACATTACTGATACTATTATTTCTTCAAAGACGTCGAAAACAATAAAAGCAGATGAAAAATCCCTCCCCCCTTTCAAAAAAAAAAAAAGAAAAAAAACGCTAAGGAAATAGGAATTTTGTAACACTTTAATAAATATACATGAAAAACACCTGAAATATCAGTGGATGTTCTTCACGAATTTAAACGAAATCAAAACTTAAAAAAAAGTATAATTAAATTTCTGAGTTAAAATGGTTATTAAGCTTGTGGAGCGATCTTCCTGTAAAAATAGGTTTCATCGTCTTAAATGTCAATATACTTAAAGGTAATTCCATTTTTTAATATTGGTTAAAGTACCAGAGGAATTGCTTATTGGGAATATTTATCCCTTTCTATATAAGCAAGTGAGAAATGAATGCAATAAGTTTAGAAAATTACTCACATCCATGCTATATACAAGGCTAATAACTAACTAAATACCGAGCTGACTGTGAATTTACTTTCTGCATATGCGCATTTCGACAACTTATGTCTCTTCAGTGCAGATAAAATCTACACGTTTGGAAGACCATATACTCAAAGATATTTAAAAACTGATAGAGAACAAATAGCCAAATGATCTAAATGTAAAGCCAAAATTAGCTAAGGATAGAGCTGTGCATGAGGGAGATACTCCTTAGTTTTCAACAAAATTTACAAAAATTTAGATATTGTAAGGTTCCAAAAATAACCGGCTTTCGGGTCAGCACCGAAGTACTGACTACTGGGCTGGTGAATACCCACGGGGACTAACAGTCCACCAGCAGTGGCATCGCTAAATTATTATCTTGGATTTTCTACAACATGGCCCAATCCGACTTCAAAAAGGAATATTCCACAATTAATACAGAAAACATTTGTTAAAGTATTCGACAATATACAATTATTTTCGGAAGTCGTGAATATCCAAAACTGTCAATAACAATGATAGACTTTGCAACTTTGGATGTTACTACACCTCTGTTTTATTATATTAAAAAACCATTAGAAATATTATTGCAATTTTCAAATGTTATCATCTGGGTTGTTCACTGGACATTATGAATTAAAGGGTGTTCGCCACTCCATTTTAAATAAATAGGATTTCAAATAAATGTGATTTTTGTTAGAAAATTAAAAAAAAGTAATTTAAGTGAAAAATGATAGGTTGATGATCTCGTTTCCGAGATATAAGTGATTGAAAATTTGGTGGGAAACTAGACTCCTCGAATTTTTCATAGGGTTAACATTAGCAATGTTTGACCATGAATGAATATGACAGAATGACTTAAATTTTATGATTTTATTTAAAGAATGCTCATAAAGGATGGATAAAATGAAATTATGGGAATTAAAAAATTAAAATGTTTTTAAATGGATAAAACCAGAGAATTCCGAATATCTGACAGACATCCCAAAAGATGAGGAACAAACATCTTTAAAGGGTTATTCCTCGGACTTTGTTCTTTCTGTGGTTGTTCACTGGTAAGTAAAAGAGTTTATTCCACGGACGTTAAATGTGTCTTGGGTTATTTCCATGTTGAAAAAAATGGTAATTCCACAGACGTTGTAACTCATTGGGAATACGAATATCGTCATGTGACATATGTCTCGACCAAAAGAATTGATTCGTCATTTTGTGAGGTGTAAAAACGTTAATTATTCCGTTTTTATTTTTTTAATTGCATGCAAAACATAAACCCATTAGGGTTGTAGAAATACAAAATACATAAATAAAAACAAACATATAATTCAGTACAAATTTAGCATATAGCTTTGAAATACAATGGAATACAAACATACAATATTAATATAAAGAATAACATAATAGAAGACAACAAGAAATTGATATACAAATGGAGGAGTGTGTTTTAAGCCTAGGAAACAGCCAGAGGGGAATTAATGGTTCTTATTAATAAGAATATTTTTTTAAGAGTGGACTTTTTCGTACTGGATTGAACCAATTAAATTCTGTTTTGTTCTGTTCTATAAGACATCAGATTTTTATATTTAAGAGTATTGGGTTTTTAAGAAAAATTCCTGTAAATACAGTTTTTTTCTGTTGCTTTCAAATTTTTGCATTTAAATATATCATTAAACTCGTCTCCAAGATGATTCATATCACACGCATTACATTTTCGGTTCTCACGTTATTTCATCTGCCAGTTTCGATCGGAAGTTTATGATTAAGCATTCTAACTCTACACAAAGTTGATACATTTGTATTAGTGGATATTAGTTTCTAAAATATTAAAATATTTTTCGAACTGTTTGAAAATACGATAATTGACTGTTTCTGTTTGACAACGGAAGTAGAAATCAAACTAAGCTGTACGACAAATGCGATGACTTCACTTTTCCAAAATTCAACTTCCCTTTTCTTTGTAGCAACATCCCAACAGCACCGACATACGGCGATTACATCTCCCAGGTCATTCACTATTCAAGAGCCTTTGTTCGATACAGTGACTTCCTTGATAAAGCCCGGTTGCTCACAAATAGGGTACTTAAGCAAAGGTATGTTACCCAAAACTTAAAGTCATCCCTCAAGAAGTTTTACGGCAGACATCACCATCTTGTGGACCACTGTGGGATACCTTTTTCCCAGATGACAATAGATCTTTCCCTTTAAAGCATTTTTTTGTTTCCTCTACCGGATTTGACATGTTCAACACGGCGGGTGTCTTATAAGAAGCAGGAGATGCTTACTCTACCGGTGCACCCATGGTTTTGTTGTTAATCTGTGTGTGTGTGTGTCTTCATTTCTCTTTTCTGTGCCGTACTCATGTTGTGTCTGTTTCTTTGTTGTTTTCGATGTTGCCATTCGAACTAGCAAAATTTTCGTTTCTCCATATGTATGGCATTCCATGTTCGTTAAAAATATTTTTAATACATTCAAGCCAACCGGATTTAAAATAAGCTCTGTCAGCCATACTACGCAACAGCTTATAAGCTAGATATGAAAGTTTTAAGTCTTTACCAGTCAGAAGATTTGTCCAAAATGAAACCATTCTAATGTAGCAGGAGACGACGTACGCCAGTGATGACAATTAGACAGACTGACGGACGGACACCAAGTGTGGCTTTATCAGGTCGTCTGCTAAGTAGTTCGAATGTGGTATTTCACTAAACCATTTGTGGGCTTCAAATAAATCGGATTGAAAAGTATAACTTTTATTAAACAATGTATCAAAAGGTCCAAACATCATATAAATAAAGTGATAGATATGAAATACTTTACAAGGGGCCGGTGGTTTTTGGAAGTCGAGGACCTCCTAATTTGGGCTATGAAATAAAAGCAATATATAATTGTATCAACATTAAAGATATCAAAAATAAATATGTCCCTGTAAATTCTATAAATAGAAATTTAAATTAACAAACTTAGGAATTTAAAGACCATTATATTTATAAATTATAAATACTTTTTAACTAGATAAAGTATGAAAATTAAAACGATTTTAACAAAAATATAATAAGTATTGATCAATTTTAAAAACCAATAATTTAAAGAAAGATAACTCCATAGCCAACTCTACTACACTCCTCCCCTCTTAGAAAAATTTTGAAATTAGAACAATAATTAAATAAATCATGATAGCTATATATAGGTCAAATAAGTAGGAAAAGCAATGAAATGTTTGAATACAATTATTAGCAATATAATAAGTCACTATTATATATCGTCCATATTCCTTCCTCCTTGAATTGAATGTTTATGAATGAAACGAATAAACATTAAAAGTTATTAAGTCCATGAATATGTTTTGGAACAGTTTGTATCTAAATGGCACTGGTCTTCTTCAAGGGTCTCCGAAGAACGGATGTCTTCATTATAACTCTTCTGTTGTGTCTTCTCAAGTAGGTCCAAAGCATTGTCCTGAGTTCCATCGTTGTTGATAACGGTAACACAGCATATATAGCGTGCTATGCCACCAAATTGAGTAATGAAATACTGCAAGGTCCATCGTTGTTGATAACGGTAACATAATATATGAGCGTGAAATGCCACCAATAGTATTAAAATACACATAATGTCCAACGTTGTTGATAACGGTAACATAAGACTTTTTTGCCACCGATAGAAAAAGTTTGTATAAGTCCGAATCTACTGTATTGCATGAAGTCATCTGATCATCTGCATGTGTTTTCACTAGGTTAACCATCTACATTTGTTTTAACTGAGTTTATGGTCTACAAGGTAGAACTTATTTACTTTGCTGTTGTGTCTGTGCCATCTGTTGAACAAGTCATCACACCACTGAGGGGGGCCGGAGGGGGTCTGATCCCGGAATCCCGACTTTATTTTTTCTAAATCCCGAAATCCCGAACAACAAAGAAACTTAAAGACTGATGAAATCCGGATTCCCGGTGAATAAATTTCCCGAAATCCCGGGCTTAAATCATAAAAATCCCGAAATCCCGGGCTTAAAAACATCCAATCCCGACATCCCGAAAAAGGGCCGGCCCCCCTCACCACTGGTTTCTGCCATGACATTTCCGTATCATACTTTGGTCCACAGTCATCATTTCACTAACTGATATAGGCAACAAGTCCAAAAATATTGAGATAAAACTCATAATAAAGCACCACAAATAAAAACTAAGCAACAATCTCCACATTTGCATGTAACAAAGCAAATACGTCACACAAACTGAACTCAAAGTGAGAACTGAATATTTATTTCAAATGAAAATAACTGACTGCATGTAAATAAAACTAGAAGAAGACCAGAACACATGAGAATTACTTCCACCCAGTGTCAATCTGCTTACTTTTCGTATGTTCCACTAAAGCCTCTCTACAACATGAAGAACTTCTATGATTACCGTAACTTTCATAAGAAATACCAGATTTTTGTTTGATAACTTTAGCTTTACTGACCTTTAGAGGACACTTTGCTCTTACATGACCAATCTTGGAGAAGTTAAAGCATCTCTTCTTAAACTTTGGTTGACGTTTGCAAGTGAAATCTCTCAGTGCCTTCACTTATAAATCAATAGACTTAAACAAGCATGTAAAGCCAACTTCACTTTTTTGACAATGGATCGAATTGTTCTTTCTCACAAAATTCAATAGACTCAAACTCAATTGCAAACGACAAAGCTTCCTCCAATGAATTTGGACTTTTGAAATACACGTGCTTTCTCATGTCCAAATTATTTAGATCAGACAAGAACAAATCTACAAAATATTCTGGCAGTAAATGAAAATTGTCTGAATAAGCCTTTTGACCCATTTCAGAAAATCTGAGATAAAAATCTTCAACGCTTTCCTTCTCATTTTGCTTACAGTTTTGCAACTTAGACTTATAGTAAACACACCTCTCTTTTGGTTTGAAATACAAAAACAACAGTTCCTTTAAACTAGAATATTCAGTTAACTGTTCCTTTTTCAAATATTTGAGAACTGACTGAGCTTCACCACGTAAATTAATGACAAGTTGGCTACCTTTATCTGAATCTGACCAGTTATTCCATTTAGCAATAACATCAAATTGAATCAAGTAGTCCTCTAGATCACAAGATACACCATCAAAAAGAGTTGGCTTTTCCTCAAATCTGATCATGATTGAAATTTAATTAAACAAGAGAAGCTCAAAAAATTGAAAGTATTCATATCTACTAGTATTTGATAATATTTCTAATACTTTTTCAAAATTTTGTTGATATTTTAGAATAAAAATGGTGTAGCAATAATACCACATCCGCCTCGCGGGACCAAAATGTAGCAGGAGACGACGTACGCCAGTGATGACAATTAGACAGACTGACGGACGTACACCAAGTGTGGCTTTATCAGGTCGCCTGCTAAGCAGTTCGAATGTGGTATCTCACTAAACCATTTGTGGGCTTCATATAAATCGGATTGAAAGGTATAACTTTTATTAAACAGTGTATCAAAAGGTCCAAACATCATATAATTTTAGCCCATACTTTCTTTGTCTCGTAGTGTTTAATTATTTTCATATACCACAGTTTTAAATGCCAGAAGGCATACTCTATAAAAAAAAGATTTGCCTTAATTAGGCTATTGACTGTGTGTGTATTACCGTAACATCCCCATAGGCAATACTGCAAATAAGACTAGGTTAACAGTTATAATCAGAACGTATATTCCTTACGTATCACAAAACGTGTATTATTTAGTAAGTAAGTAAGTAAGTAAGTAAAACTTTATTTCAATTCGGCATGTAAAATAACATAAAACATAAGCTCTTAAGAGCTTTTAACCGAATATATAAAACAAGTACATCAACAAATCAACAGAACATGCAACATGCAACTTCAAGCACAAAATAAAACATAAGCACATTTAGCAACATAAAAAGCAAAAAGCATTTGAAAAAAGAGCAAAGCACTAAAAAAGTTAACCCTACCTAATGAGGATAAACATTTGCATAAAATTTACCAGAGTTAACAAGATATAAAAATAAGAGAAAGACACAACACTTTAAAAATTAATTTACAAAATTTGATAATGCTAAAAAATAAAAACTAAAGGCTGTCAGAAAAAATTCCAAAATTTGGGAAAAATACAAGACAAATTTTTATCTACACGCAGAGCAACGACACTCAGAACCAGTCCAGGACTGGACAAGGCTATGTTCACTCCTGAAGTGGTCTGGTAGGCTATTCCAAAGGGAAGCTGCAGCAAAACGAAAAGATTTCTTACCGTATGTTGTTGTCCTTACTTGTGGTACATCCAGGATATTGCTATACCTAAAAGAATATTTAGAATTTTTAATATTCAATAAATTATGTAAACAAACTGGAGCTGTTTTATTACAAATTTTGTAAGTCTCAAGTGCCATTGTCCTTACACGCCTTACCTGTAGGGTTGGAACCTTTGCATTTTGCAGCAGAATTTCTGCTGAGGATGAATAATCATCATAAACAAAACGTAAAGCTCGCTCTTGTATTTTTTCAAGTTTTCTAGAATTTTTTTCAGTACAAAAATGCCATGCCAAAGGGCAGAAATTAAAATTACTCAGAATGAAGGTATGAAAAATAGTTAATTTGTTAAACTTTGTTAGATATGAACCTAATCTTTTTAGTACGTTCAGCTGTTGTGAGGCTTTTCGGCACAAGTTGCTTATATGTTGATCAAATTTTAACTGATAGTCAATATCAATTCCCAGTAATTTTACAGTTTCCTCACATGATAGAATATTATTTTGAATTTCAATAGATGGATTTTTTTTCAAAAGTTTTTTTCCCTACTGCCAATACCTGGAATTTATCAGGATTTGCTTGCATTTTATTTTCTTTAAACCAATCAATCAGCACTTGAGACTCGGCTTCCAAAGTAGAAATTAGGATATCAAAATCCGGACTTATGAATGATGAAGTATTATCATCAGCATAATTATATAATGAACTGCGTTTAATTAAATAAAAAATGTCGTTTATAAACACGTTAAACAAGAGAGGCCCAAGTATCGAACCTTGAGGTACGCCCTTTTGGATGGCAGCCCAGTCACTCAGAACATTTTTTACTTTTATTTGTTGTTTTCTGTTAGAAAGATATGATTTTAATAAAGATACAGAATGTGGGGAAACCCCGTAAGCCGATAATTTATCTAATAAAATTTCATGAGGCAAACAATCAAAAGCCTTTGAAAGATCCATAAGAACTGCCGTAACATAATAATTTTTATCTAGGGCTTCACGCCAGTCTTCTAACAATCTGAGTAACGTGGTCTGACATCCATGGCCGCGACGAAAAGCACACAGGTAAGGATTAAAAATGGAATAAAAAAAATCATATAGCTGTATTTCAATAACTTTTTCATATAATTTGGAAAAAATGGGCAGGACACTGACTGGTCTGTAATCTGATATAAATAAAGGGTCATTGTTCTTAAATAATGGGGTCACTTGTGCTTGTTTAAGTCTGTCTGGAAATACACCTATGTCAACAGTAATATTTATTAGTGTTGACAACTGAGGTGATATTACAGACTTACTTGATTTTATTATTTTGGCGGGAATACCATTCGCTCCAGTTGCATCTTATTTATTACTTTTTCCACTTTCTACTTATCAGAGAACGTGTATTCCTTACGTTTCAAAGAACGTGTATTCCTTACGTATCACCTTCGTGCACAATTCACTCACTAGTGTACATTTAAAATACACATCATATCAATTTTACAAAATTTTAAGTGTTAGGCAAAGAAAATCACGTCATATTCCTTTAAAAACATTTTCCATCGTTTTCAATAATTTCACTTTTGATGTTCCTTGGAACGTTTACCAGTAATCTTAATTATAATGTACATTTTTGTATTTTCATCATTTATTTCCTCCCTTTTATACACTTATAAAATAACATTTTGTGAATACAGAATGATTTGACTTGATGTCTGGCATGATTGACTTTCAACTGAATCAGTTTAAATTTTATACTGAAAGAATATTTAATATATATATTTAAAATACAAACTCATAAAACAGGTTTTCAAGTCAGTATTATCAGTTGTAATAACACTTTGCAAATCCCTTGATTGGCAATAATTAACTATACTGATCCTCGACAAAGAAAGAATGGGCTAAATTGATTATTCAATGCCTGGTTATTAGTATATGAAAACTCAAACCATTCTTTTTCATATACTATAACCAGGTAACATAGTGTTCGATTTGAAATACTGTACAAGGGGTCGGTTTTTGGAAGTCGAGGACCTCCCTAATTTTTTTTTCTAAGGCATTTCGGGTTAAGGGGGTGGCTTATCTCGCCATTAACAAAAAATAAAAAATAAAAATAACAAAAAGGGTTTAGGTCAAACTGGAGCTTATCTCGCTCTTTATTTAACTTTTAAACTTGATGTTATACAACTGCTCTATTTGTCTAACTTCTTTTAGTCTTCTTTCGCTAAACAGAAAGTTCTGTCTGTGTCTAATGTCAGGCCATGCTGTGTAGGATCTTTCTACTTGGGTGTAGAAGTCTCTGTTTCTTGCAGCCTGGACATCTGTAGCTTGCTTCAAATTATCCATGTTGACACACAGAAATTTCAAGTCTTCCTACCTCTAAGCTTCATTACATACCAACCGGCTGGTTGGTCTAAGACTATCTTTTCTACCAACATTGGATTTGGTCTTGCCACAGGATTAGCTGTTGTTACTGCTGGTTCCTTTCCGTCACCTCCCTAAGAGATAGCCCCAAAGCAATTTATAATTGTATCAACATTAAAAATATCAAAAAGAAATATTTCCCTGTAAATTCTATAAATAGAAATTTAAATTAACAAAATTAGGAATTTAAAGGCCATTATATTTATAAACTAGATGTTGTCGGAAACGACAGCTATCCCCGCACTCCCTGTTTGACACAGAAAACAGCTGTTATACACCATTGGCATATTTTTTTCATTATTTTGTAAATCTACCTATTGATAGTCATTATTGTTACTGAAAGAATTGTAGGATATGTGGTTGCTAAGTAGAATTCCCAAAATAAGTGGTCTTTGAGACTTTCAGGAAATTTA
>MJUU01060496.1:23901-50506 GCA_002080025.1 Modiolus philippinarum
ATGTGAAACTATGTCGCAGATTTTCTAAGTTCACTGAACCATGCAATTGAGGTCAAGGCAACACGACAGGTGTCAGACTGCCGTGTACCCATATAGATCTCACTATAGACCAAATATGACAAGTCTAGGTGTTATAGTTCCTGAGAAAAGGACTTGAATGTGAAACTATGTCGCAATGTTTATGTGCTTATTGAACCATGAAAACAAGGTCAAGGTCATCCAAAATATATGCTGCTGGAAAGGTCATCACTTGGTGGTGCTGTGGACCAAAGATGATGTTTGTATATTTTACCCTTGAAAAGTTATGAAGGTTTTAGAAAAAAGTTTACGCCGCCGCCGCCGTCGCCGGATTGCTATACCTATGTCTCGCCTTCAGCGACTTTCGTCGCAGGCGAGACAAAAACTGCACTGGNATACTAAAATTTGATAACAATCCGTTCACTAGAACTAAAGTTATGCTGTCCACAGACGCCGACGCCGACGCCAGCGCCATACCATAATACGACCGCAAAATTTTTGCGGTCGTATAAAAACTGCACTTGACTCAATCGAGCATGAAATGCAGAAACTTAATTCACAGTAACTTCAGTATTTTGTAATATATATAAGATGGGCAACAAGATGTGAGAAAAATACAAGAAATTTCATAATTAAAGTGTTAAAGTTGTATAAAATGTTTCTGTAATGACATAATGTAAAACGCCGAGGATTATGTTCCAAATAGATTAGGCGGGAAATTTCATGCGAATTGTTCTCTCACTAGAGACGAGAAATATTTTATAACACCAGTCAGGGGTTGGTAAAGATTGCTAGAAATTAGAGAAATCATTTTATCTGTTTCACAAAGTAGTTGTCAACACTCACACATGCACTTTTTAAAAAAGATTAGCTCTTTATGATGTTTGCACATAGAAAACATTTGTTTGAATATAAACTGGTTTTGTCTTATGTCATGCAAACAATATACCTAAGTAAAAAGAGATACAATATTTGTTAAGGCAGGGTCTCTGCCTTCTAGGAGACTTCTTTATATGAAAAGAGTCTGAATGATCCAGACTATCGTTAAAAATGCATACGGCTTACCAGTTTTTAATACAGATGCACAAAAAATAATCCATTCATGTGGGGAAACAGTGTCCATTTCATGATCAACTACATCATTTTATTGGTGTATTGTATTTATTTAATATCTATTAAAAGATGCAATGTCTTTTTTTTATACTCTGAGGTCTTTAATTGACATTTGAAATTCATAATTCAGTTCATTCATAAAAAAATTCCCGCGGTGTGCTATGATTTTACAAGTTTTTATGAATGGAAACATAGTAACTTTTACTTTCGCTGTTTAAAACGTAAAAATGTTTGTATTTGACTTGGAACCTTTTAATGGTTACATTGACATCTTCTCTACTTTAAAAAAAAAACGGGGATCAATCAAACCACAGCTTCATTTTCTGGTTTGCTTTGTTTAATATCCGACAGGTGGGGCATTATTTTGTTTAACTATAATGGCTAACTTAATTACGCCTGCATGACAAACGCCGTTGTAAATAAGGGTCAAATAAGTTATAAAATAATCCGAAATTATAACAAATGTTCTTTATGGAATACTTCAAATACATTTAAATTTAAGAATAATTCAACTATGTCAATAAAGGAGCACAAAAGGCTTAAACTTTGTCTCTGGCAGTGTTCCTAATCACAAACATAATCAAGCTCAACTCTTGTACTGGATTATGAAGAACCATCAAGAAGGTCCCCAAACTGTCTCCGATTTGTACAACTGAAGGAAACGCTCGCTTGCTGAATTTCCATCACTTCCAGTGATTCCTTCTTTTGTAGTAATTCATTTTACACTGTGTGTTGAAACAGATGAAATCTGTAAGTATGCAGCACCAAGAACAAGTTCACGAAGGCAAGACGTTGTCATCCGTCATGTCCAAAGTTAAATCATAGTCGGGTATTTAAGAAAACACTCCATGTCAAATGTAAAAACGTCAGTTGAAAAGTCACAAGGTTCCTGATGAAAGTATGCAAATAATTATTTCATAGTATATCTAGTTCTAACATTTTAAAGATAATAAGTGGCTAAAAACATTTCGGCGTCTAGTGCTTTATTCTAACAGAAAAAAAACTGATGTACATGTAGAGAAAAAATGCAAATGCAATGCTCTTCCAGAGATCCATTATTAGTAGATGTCTGCAACCCATTCAATATGTTTTTTGAAGGTGTTGTCCCATGATTAGGTCACAGGGACTTGCTTCGGCCTAGAAAAAAACTTATTACTATCAAATATGAACCACTGAGAAAAATTTCTCTGAGATTCATATTTATTGATCTTTAATAGTATACAAAAGTTTTTTTCTACGCTGGGAGCAAGTCCAACTCTTTATCAGTAAAATCCTCAACAGGTGGTTCCTTCAGATCTCGTTCTTGTGAATATTAATGTAATCATGAAAACAAGTATTGTTTTAATCACATTCAAATGGTCATTAAAGTGATAACATGACTAAATTAGAGATATCAGCATTAATTAAGCCACCGAGTGTAACACTTGTTTGGAATACTTACATGTACCAACAAAGAGGAACAAGGCAATGGAATGTAAATAAAGTTTTAACTAAATCGGCAACAACCCATTCAAAAACTGAAAAGACAACCCAAACTGGTGATTAAAGGAAAACTTCGGATTTCAATTTTTGAAAAATTACATGCCAAGATTTCAGCAAAACAGTAATAATTACAGGACTTCTGGGAATACCCAGGAACCTGCCTTAACAGCATTCCATGCTTTGATTTTTGAAATAGAGTTTGACATTTTTACTTTAAAGACACTGTGACAATTTTATGGAGAAAATGTCAAGCAGACCAAAAGTCAACCAGTGTGTCCACATAGACTTAGAAGTTGGCAAAGTACATTTATATGAAAACAAAGCAAAATTTTTTCCAAGAGTGAAATTACACATATTGAAAAATAGAAATCACAAAAACATGCATGTACACATACTGAACATCAGAAGAAACACACCACATTTTACTGCTGCTAAGAATCTGTAATATAAACACTTATGTATTTTTATTAGAATTTGAAGGTCTAAAACAAGCAAGTCATTTTTTAGCTCACCTGACCCGAAGGGTCAGTGTGAGCTATTGCCATCACTTGGCGTCCGTCGTCCGTCCGTCCGTCCGTCCGTCCGTTAAACTTTTCACATATTCATCTTCTCCTCTGAAACCAATGAGGCAAATTCAACCAAACTTTACAGNAGCAGCTAAATTTTGTATGGAAAGTCCAAAAACAAAAGTCCAAGAATTGCTTTCCTTAAAATAGCTTTGTTGTAAAGTTCACTGTCCAGAGTTACAAAAGCAGTTATTCCTGTCCATTTCTTTCAGTTAAGAGCACCAAGAGTTGAATTTTCATTGTTTTATGTCATTTTTGCATTTTTTGGTGAAAAAGTGATTTTTTGAGAAATTAAAGATGAGATATCAAAATTCTTTCATTTTTCAGAATTTTGTTGGCATGATTACAGTAACAATGTGTAAAAATTTCAAAATGTTGTAACAAGTATTTGAAGAGATATTAGCTTTTGAATTTTAAGATACAAAGAAATACACGTTGGTGGTGCATTTCATTTGATGTTCAGTATAGTACATTAGTGGTTTAAACCTACTTAAAAGAATAATTTATTTTCATCAGTTAACAAAGGGTGTGACATTTTATAAGTTTAAAAACTCGGCAAGCCTCGATGTGAGAAATTCCATAATCAAGTTAGTTCTCATTGTAGAAACTATTTCTTGTAACAGAGTGTTATTTATGGCGGATTTCCTGGCTCAATAACGTATTATATTTGCAATTTTTCAATGAACATACCAATATTCCTCAAGTAACACCTATAACAACTCCTTCAAAACTCCTATCTTTTCTTTGTCAATCAACCAATCAAGATTCTATAGAATTCTTTTGTATACCAATTTGTCATTACTGGAGTATCAAGGTAAACCCCATTCAGGCAGTACAAATTGGTATACAATAGAATTTCTACAGAATCTTGATTGGTTGATTGGCAAATAAAAGACAGGAGTTTAGAAGGACTTGTTATATGTGTTACTTTAGGAATATTGGTATGTTCATTGAAGAATTGCAAATATAATATGTTAAAGAGCCAGGAAACCCGCCATAAAAACCCACAGAATTCATACCTTCCAACTTGACTATCTGGATTGTATTTTAAATGACCTGATCGACCTTGATAATCCTGGTGTAAATTGAGCTTGTCAGTGTAATCCCTTGGTGGAGGGTTTCTCTGTAACAATGGTGGACTGTCAGGTCTATCGTTGTTATGGTTCCTATTTATAGCACGATCATTATTAGTCATATTTGATGGTTGAGTATTACTGGATGGTCTTGAGCCTGGTGGTGTGTTACCATGGCGACTATACTGATTGGCCTTAGCACCCATAGCACGTTCAGCAGAAACTTGTTGTAAATCTAGTTGAGGACTGTAAAGGGAGAAAATAAATATAAATGTCAAAACTAATCAATGTATTTTGAAAAATTCACATCACTTGTTTACACTTTTTTAAAATCAAAAGAAGATCAAATTACAAAGCAAATAAAGGGAAAAACCCTCTTCCTGTATTGTCGTTTCACTGAAATGTCAGCACATGGATCTTTGATTTCTTTTTTTACACATATCTCTTAGAAATCCAGGCAATTTTTATACCCCCCGCAACTAAGTTGGGGGGGGGTATACTGGAATCACCATGTCCATCCGTCTGTCCGTCCATCTGTCCGTCCGTAGACATTTTTTGTCCGAAGCTTATCTTGGGAACCTTTCTGAATTGACTTTTCAAATTTTGTCAGAATGTTAGTAACTATAAGTACTTGTGCACCTCCTATTTTCAGATTGATTCATAAAATTTTAACAAAACAAAGTTACAGCACTTTGTAGATTTCTCCTACTTAGAGTCTATATTGAAGATTTGTCCGAAGCTTATCTTGGGAACCTTATCTGAATTGACTTTTCAAATTTTGTCAGAATGTTAGTAACAATAAGTACTTGTGCACCTCCTATTTTCAGATTGATTCATAAAATTTTAACAAAGTTACAGCACTTTGTAGATTTCTCCTACTTAGAGTCTATATTGAAGATTTGTCCGAAGCTTATCTCGGGAACCTTTCTGAATTGACTTTTCAAATTTTGTCAGAATGTTAGTAACTATAAGTACTTGTGCACCTCCTATTTTCAGATTGATTCATAAATTTTTAACAAAGTTACAGGACTTTGTAGATTTCTCCTACTTAGAGTCTATATTGAAAATTTGTCCGAAGCTTATCTCTGGATCCTTTGTGAATTGACTTTTCAAATTTTGTCAGAATGTTAGTCACTATAAGTACTTGTGCACCTCCTATTTTCAGATTGATTCATAAATTTTTAACAAAGTTACAGGACTTTGTAGATTTCTCCTACTTAGAGTCTATATTGAAAATTTAAAAGGTAGGCTAAAAAGGTTTCCCCAACATTTTCCCTATCGAGTAGCAAAACATTTCTCTGATAAATAGTTCTAATGAGTCTATGTCTTTATCAAAGGATTTCTCTGTGCCTTCCTCTTATTTTAAGTTGCCTCAAAGTTACGGTGGACTATTGGAGTACCCCCATGGTACGTTTCTACGTCTGTAACTGTGCAGGGTAGGATCATCAACAAGAAGCGGGGGGTATAAATTTGTGGCCCATCAGGCCACAGTTATATCTAGTTTGAATTCAAATTACATTTTATTCAAAATACATTTTACAGTCAAACTTTGATGTACGACAAAAGGACCAATGAAAAAAGTTTCAGATATCACAGAACTATATTAAAACTCGAACAAAGAGAGTCAACAAAAAGGATAAGAGACATCCATGGGACTCAAGTTATTGCAGTCCTACCCATCAATATCCAACTGTATATACCGGTACATATAGAATAATGGTAGTTTTGAAGGTCGAGACAGAAAATATCACTGTATCGCAGCGAGTCCGATAGGACGAGCTGTGATACTAGAGATATTTTCTGTCGAGACCTTCAAAACTACCATTATTGTTTTTATTGGCAATGTCATAAGAATCATGACGTCATTCCTGATATTTTCTTGTATCAGGTTAGTACGGAGATACTGACAATATCAGTCAGTAAGATCAAAGAGAAAAATATACATATTGCTGATAAATGGTTATATGTTGCATTAATATTTTTGATGAAACTTATTGTCCATTGTGTATGACCTTACCGGTCTACTAGTTCCTATTGTGTAACCAATTTAACAATTTGAGTGAGCTGTACCTATTATTTTTTTGAGCAACTGGTATTGCTGGACTACAACATAGATTGGAAAAAGTTTTTGGTGGGTTGCTTTTGTTAACTAATCAACACAATCAGGATCCTTTTGAATTGCCCAACAATACTATTGTATATCAATCTGTTATGGCCTAAGGAGGTTTTACCTTGATAAAGTATTACCTTATAGAAAGATAAATCTATTTAATTAATTGAAGAAAAAAATGACAATTAATTCAAATTCCCTTTATCTATACTGCAATATTTATTTTTGAATTATGTAATTTTAAGAATTTTAATAAAGTACAATATTTTTCATTAAATGTAAACTATTTATAGTCCCTATTTTCATCAACAGATCAAGGTTAAACCTCCCCAGGCCATAACAGATTGATATACAATAGTATTGTTGGACAATTCAAAAGGATCCTGATTGTGTTGATTAGTTAACAAAAGCAATCCACCAAAAACTTTTTCCAGTCTATGTTGTAGTCCAGCAATACCAGTTGCTCAAAAAAATAATAGGTACAGCTTACTCAAATTGTTAAATTGGTTACACAATAGGAACTAATAGACCGGTAAGGTCATACACAATGGACTATAATTGCAGATGATTTTTTATGACAATGCAGTAGAGCTTCACTTAAATATCACTTTGGCAACGCTTTTCAGGATGTTATCATTTCATAAGTCACAAGAATATGTTCATTTTCAATGATGACTATGCAACATTTGTTTAACTGGAAATATTTTGTAAATCACAACTACAAGCATTCCTGGATCAGTGTTTAACACCTGTAACAAATTCGTTCAAAACTTTGGTCTTTGATCTTTTGTATCTTAATCAGGTAGATCAAAGTTCCATAGAATTCTGTTGTATATCAATTTGTACTTCCTGAAGGGGATACTAAAGTGATGATAAAGTTGTATACAACTGAATTCTATAGTACTTGGATTGTTTGATAAACAGACAAAAAAAAGAGTGTTTTAGTAGTACACAAAGAATATTGATATGGTCATTGAAGAATTGCAAATATAATATATAATTGATCAAGAATATCTACCATTATAAGAAATCATAACAAATACATGTACAATTGCCCATGGTAATGAAATGAACAATAGGATTAACAACAGGCAATCTGTATGTATAGTTTCAGAACAGGGTAAATAAATCTAAGAATAATCAAGTGTCAATGCCATATTAGAGACAGGCAAATGCTGTCTCAAACAAAGCTTCATACTATATATCTATGCCAGAATTTTTTTCACCAAAAATGTTGACATGACCTAGCGAAGGACATTTTTGCTTAGGGCTGTTCCGGAAAAATTGATATGGGGGTCTTTGAATGCACTTTTTATTGAC
Source organism: Modiolus philippinarum (assembly GCA_002080025.1). Lineage (NCBI taxonomy): Eukaryota > Metazoa > Mollusca > Bivalvia > Mytilida > Modiolidae > Modiolus > Modiolus philippinarum. The sequence goes on from MJUU01060496.1 coordinate 31,584, forward strand.
CCCCACCACCCATAGAATTCTTCTCCATATGTGCAATACAAAAAGATGATGAAAACACAACCATCCACAGCAATTTATATGAAGTGCCTTCAAAGGGTCCCAAACCAACTTTTCTGGAACAGCCCTTAATAATTATGTTCAATTTGCTGTTGCAATGTGAGTAAAACTAATGGATTATTGGCGAATAAAACTAATAAAACATAATGTTATGATAATGACTTAAAATCAATAGTTTGAAGGAAATTGTACATCAGATTTGAAAATAACATTTTACACACCTCCCGTTTCTAAAATACAAAATAGTAAAAATATCTAAATATCTAACTTTGATTTCTAACAATCTGTCACTGTATTATGCATAATAATAGAAATAAAGTGCTTGTAAAAGTATAACCCACAATTGCAAAGTAAATAGTATATAATACCATTTACCTCCAAAAGAGTAACTATCAACCATTATAATAATAACCATTGAAAAATACAATGTAAAACTATATAGAGTCAGGATAGCGTTACATTAACACACTACAGGTTTAACCAAGGAATTAAAGTACCGTTTTTTGGTGTGTATTACACGCACATATTTCCCCCCCAGAAAGGTCCTAGCGAGAGGGGATGCGTTTTATATGTGCGAACTTCAAAAGACTGACATTGGAAATGAGTATAAAATCCTTGAAGTGATCCAGATACGAACCTGTGTTTGATAATAACAAAGTTTGCCAATGTTAACATGATTAGATCTGTATCGTTTTCTTTGTATACAACATGTATATTCAGAGATTTCCGGGTACCCAAATTTTCATCTTGATCATGTCCGCCATATTTGTTTTGATTGGGTGAAGCCGGTTCCGGTTTTCAGGGGTACAAGATAATTGCAAGTCATAATGTAATTATAATTTATGAAAAGGGATAGTTTAAATGAAGTTAATTAATACATAAACCGATTATGAAGATTAATAAGGGAATCTCACTTAAAAATTTACCAAGACAAACCATAATATTTACGTATCCATAACCGCCTTTGATTTTTAAATTACGTTTAGAGATAAACTTCCTGTGTTTATCAAATCAATATTTTTCGTTTGCAAATTCCCAAAATGTCTGAATAAACCATAAAATAAAGGCAGGTACAGTTATTCCTCGAAATATAAGTGAATAAGGCATCATGTATTCCATTTAATTCAGTCCACAAGGTAACTCTCGACATCTCCAGTCTAGACATTTTTGGACAGATCATGTTGTTAAAAATTTACGTGCTTTTTTACACACGAACTAGATTTTTTTCTGATTCTTTTCCTCTGAGAAAGGGGGTGCGTTTTATACACCAATGCGTTTAATGCACACCAAAATTCAGTAGAACATACCCATGTCCCCTTAATTTTTTTTTTAAATCAGAGCCCAGTTTGCTTTACTTTATACCCTTCATCATTTGGTGGACAAAATATATTCTTGGCTTGCAAAATTATTAGTTATGATCTTAAAAAAGTTTTGGAAGTTCAAACAAACATCTGCAACTATAAGGTAGTTTCTCCCCTGGGTAAACTCAGATTTGCAAGCCTTTTCTAAAAGCTATCCTGATTCTCTAGTGAAAATGATAACATACTATAAATACTCGCTGGGAACTCCCATGACTATCTCACTGTACAGAAAAAGAAAACCAGGTTAAATTAGATAACAGATTTAAAATGTGTTTGCTGTTCTTGTCTTGTAGGTTGAACACTTAAGCACTATTAAGGAGAAAAAAGGGTCCATCCTTTGTATACTGCTATAACTAGTACAAGGTTTCAAAAAATTAGACTTATTTATCTCAGTAAAAATGCATCTATTAACTATAAAGGAATTTTGTTATTACAAACTATTCACAGAGTGATCATGAAATTATACAGAAACTCACAAAATGTGTACAAGGGCTTAAAATAAATACTTCTGATAATGTAGTTAATTGTTTTTACAAAGTCGAAAAATTTTGACACAAGTTTCTGTTCTATTTGCATTTTTTATCCCCTGCTGAATTGTAAAACAATTAAAGTCCATGTTAAAATGACAATAAATCATGGTGGCAATGTGTTATTTCTTAATTAAATTTTATATTAGAAGGAATTGTTTAAGAAGTTCATTTTATATTAGAAGTAATTGCTCAGGCAGTTCATTCTATATGAAGTCAGAAACCTAAAATGAAAGTGTTCATTGTAAATAATAAAACATAAATCAATGTCAGTTAGGCAATTTTTACTATGATAAAATTTACTTATACTTACGTTAGTCTCTCATTCAAAGCAACATTATAAGGATCTGTCCCTGATGGTGGTCGATTTGGCATGTTTAAATGCTGGAAAAAATACAGTGAAACATAATCTATAGTATGAAACAAAATTTGTATAAACCTAAAATTACAGAAGAAAATAGGATCTGTAAGACTCATCAGGGCACTCATCAGGACACTCTGAAAATCTATGATTAAATCACAATTCAAAAATGTTTCCTTCTAAAATATGTGGACAGCAACAATCAAATTTTTGTTTGACATGCCTATATTTTGTAGAATTGATCAACTATGCATGGCTTCAAATACTTATATTACTGATACTTAAAAGCTATTTTACAATACAGTCTAACTTCGAAGGCTCGAACACCAAAGGAACAGATGAAAAAAAGTTCGAGCCGAAGGGTGTTCAAGATATTGCGGTTGAACTATGTTAAAATTCAAACCAAGGCCGACCACAGAGAGGATTTTAGACATCCATGGTGTTCGAGTTATTGCAGTTCGAGTCATCGAAGTTCTACTGTACATAGGTGATTCATATTGTAAATGGCAATGACTTGACTTCCGTAACTAAGTGGTATTTAAACGTCAGGGAAAAAGAAACATTAAAATATCGTAAAGGTTCACATTTCATGACATATATCTGGTAATACTTATGTATCCAGAGTTAGCTGGGGGGACTAAAAACAAAACAATATATTTTTCTTGGTTTTCTGTGATTGAAAATTTATTAAATTAACTAGAATACTAACAAAGTCAGAAAGGGCCCCGCCCCCTTGAATGTCCCAAAACCTGATTGCGGAATTTCATGGAAATCATATAACAATTTTTGGGAAATAAACATAGATAACATAATCCTAAGTTATTGTAAATATAGTTTCTGTATATGGCCGTTTTGACAACTTATGTCTCATCTGTTCAGATCAAATCAAAACATTGAAAAAATGAATGAAGGTCATTTAAAGTTATATATCAAACACCAGAGCTAATTCTCAAAATATGAAGTTTTTCATTTTTAGACTAATTTTTTCCCCAAAAAATGTTTTATGATTCTCCTCAAAATCATACGGGACCTTCTTTTTATCAAGTCCAACACTGTGCATAAAACTTATATAAATCTGTGAAGGTCATTTCAAGTTATCATACAACATAGAGCTTATTCTCAAAATATGCTGTTTTTCATATAAAAACTAAGTTTTTCCCCAAAAAATGTTTTAGGATTTTCCTCAAAAACAGAAGGGAGCCTCCTTTGATCAAGACCAATTAACCTTGTGTATCTAAATCATATAAATTCCAGAAGGCAATCTTAATTTATTGTACCACATAGAGCTAATTCTCAAAATATGCACTTTTTCAAATAAAAACAAAGTTTTTCCCTCAAAATTGTTTTTTGAATTTTCCTCAAAAACGAAAGGAAGCTTCCTTTGGTCAAGTTCAACTTTGAGTATCAAAATAATTCAAATCCCTGAAGGCAATCTTAAGTTATCATACGACATAAGAGCTAATTCTCAAAATATGCACTTTTTCATATAAAAACAAAGTTTTTTCCCAAAAATGATTTTCCAATATTCCTCAAAATAAAAAGGGAGCTTCCTTTGGTCAAGAACAACCTTGAGTATCAAAATCATTTAAATCCCTGAAGGCAATCTTAAGTTATCGTACGGCATAGAGCTAATTCTCAAAATATGCACTTTTTCATATATAAACAGTGTTTGTTCCCAAAAATCATTTTTTGATTTTCTTCAAAAATGAAAGGGAGCTTCCTTTGGTCAAGAACAACCTTGAGTATCAAAATAATTCAAATCCCTGAAGGTAATCTTAAGTTATCGTATGACATAGAGCTAATTCTCAAAATATGCACTTTTTCATATAAAAACTAAGTTTTTTTTCAAAAATCATTTTTCGATTTTCCTCAAAAACGAAAGGGAGCTTCCTTTGGTCAAGTTAAACTTTGAGTAAAAAAATCATAAAAATCTGTCGAAGCAATCTTGAGTTATCGTACGACATAGAAAATGCTGACGCACAGACAGACAGACGGACCGACATGCTGATTACTATAGGGCGCCACCATTTCATGGCGGGGCAGAGCTAATTCTCAAAATATTCACTTCTTCATATAAAAACGAAGTTTTTTTTCCAAAAATCATTTTTCAATTTTCCTCAAAAACGAAAGGGAGCTTCCTTTGGTCAAGTTAAACTTTGAGTAAAAAAATCATAAAAATCTGTCAAAGCAATCTTGAGTTATCGTACGACATAGAAAATGCTGACGGACGGATGGACGAACAGACGGACGGACGGACAGACAGACAGACAGACGGACAGGCTGATTACTATAGGGCGCCACCATTTCATGGCGGGGCCTTAATAAAAAATCAATAGGTCACCAAACTAGTTTTTTCCAGGAGAAGCTTCCAAAAGTAGCAAGATTTTGACTTTTTAATATAGACTAAATAGGGAGAAAAAAACAATTCTTTTATATTAATGAATTGATAGATTTTGGTGAAATTACAGTACATTGTACAATGTAATTTAAGGTGGTTCGGGGTACTAAAAACAAAATGTTTTCTTATTTATCTGTGATTAAAAGTTTATTAAATGCATTTCAAATATTTAGTAAAAAAAATCAATAGGTCACCGAACTGATTTTTCCAAGAATTGCTTCCGAAAATAGCAAGCTTTTGAGCTTTTTAATAATGTCTACCTAGGGTGAAAATACTATTTCATAATTTTTTAAATTGAAAATAAAAAAAACAAAAACAAAAAAAACAAAAAACAAAAAACAAAAAACAATAGATTTTGGTGAAGATGTAGTACAATGTATAAACTGTGTTAAAGAAATAACTTTGGAAATATGAAATATAAAAATGGGGTCACGGATCAAATTTTTGGAAAATTCTTGAGAATGTGCTTTTTCCCTTATTATTTCTTTAGAATTATCTCCCCTTAATAAAATAAAAGTTTTTCAAAAAGTAAAATATTTTGCACACCTGAAGCATAAATGTTGCTTATTATTCAAAATCATTTTTATGACATTTTAACTCCAAATTAAAATTTCCATCGCATGTGCCAAATGGATGTGCAAGTTTAACGACACCCAAACCACCTTAAGGAATTCACTCTGTAAAAATAAAATTTAAAAAATAAAGATTACCCATGAATTAAAAAAAAATACAAAAACAGAACCTGAAAACATGATTTTTTTCCTTATTATTCTCTTTATAATTATCTCCCCTTTTTATAAGAGTTTAATAAAATAAACACATTTTGCTCACTCAATGCATAAATGTAGATTATTCTAATTTGTTCATTATCAATAAACTATTCAAATAATTTTTACAACATTTAACTCTAAATTCCAATTTAGAATTGATAGGTTTTGATTCTGCTGTGAAAGATGGATGCACAGTTTTAAACAACCAAACTACCAAAAAAGACTTAATACAGGATTTACGGAAATAATTCTCTAAATAATGATAAAAGCTGTGGCTAAGAATTTGATTACAAAGGTAAATTCTATTGTAAAAGACTTTTGGATGAGCAACTAAATCACCACTGAAAAAAAAATATTTGCAACAGTTTATTTCTGAACTCCATCCTTAAACAAGAAAATAGAAAAAAATAAAACTGCTGCGAAAATTGCCATGTTTACAGTATTTTGTACATGCAATTTTTGTGTATTGGGATAAATTGAGAATACCGTACAGCTCACATTGAAAACGCAAAATCCTTGTTGTCATCACAGACAAATTTTGCCAAACGTGGACAAAATATTTACATGTGTGGACCCCTCGTGACATAGTGTTGAATGTGTAATCATTGCGGGTAAACATTTAGAAATCGTGAAAAACATAATTCAAAAGGAATGAGTTAATGTCTACAAATGATCATTTTCCCCCAAAATTATTATAATCAGAAAGTTTGGCAGGTTGAAGTTAAAATAGAATTTTCTTTGCCAAGAAGTGTTCCCATGCAGATCATCATAGTTAATTTAGAATTACGATAATTGCAAGCCTCAAATTTTTTGTTTGTCTCGTTGCCATGAAAAAAGGCATGAATATTCTGTCAAATCACTGTTCTTTCAAATATTTTCAAGCGCAAATTTGCACAGATGGAAATTTAATCAAGATGTAAGCTGTCAATGTGACAGCAAACCAGGTTTTCTTTAACATGTACAGTATATCTTACACATGGGTTGACCCTGAATATTTGAAATGTAGTTATAATTTTCATTGACCTTCCATCAAAGTAACCTATTTCTGAAAGTTCAGCAACTTGGATTTTAATCAAAAAGGAAAATAAAAGTACTGCGCACACCTCTGATACAGGTGCAAATGATCTGTATTATAAAAACTTCCTGTCTATTAAACTGTAGATGATTTGTTCTGGACAAATGGGACCCCCTGTTAGTAAATATTTGACCTAAAAATGGCCACGTACAACAACTGGTGATTTTGGCATTATTCATCAAAAATCAAAATCAAAGTACCATGCACACCTTTGATATATGTACAATTTATCTGCAAAACAAAATCTTCCTATCTCAAATACTGAAGGAGATTTGCTCTGGACAAAGGGGGTACCCTATTGTTTAAAAATTTGAAGTAAAAATGACTAATTTCAACAACTGATATTTTTGACATAAATTATCAAAAATCAAAATAAAAGTACCATGCACACCTTTGATATATGTGCAATTAATCTGCAAAAAAAAAACTTTCTATCTCAAATACTGTAGGAGATTTGCTCCGGACAAAGGGGGCACCCTATTGTTAAAAATTTGACGTGAAAATGACTAAGTTCAACAACTGATATTTTTGACATAAATTATCAAAAATCAAAATAAAAGTACTATGCACACCTTTGATATATGTACAATTGATCTCAAATACTGTAGGAGATTTGCTCCGGACAAATGATGTACCCAAGAAGGTCTATTTTCTAGTTTCATGTCTTGAAATTTCAATATATAAATCTGTTTTCAGTCACTGTGACCTTCACTGACCTTGACCTTTGACCTACTTCCTCCAAAATCAATAGCCTGGTATCCAACAACATATCCAAGTATCTTTTCAATTGGATGTAGACTTTTTGAGTTATCATGCGGAAACCATATTTTTCTGAAATTATCAGTCTATTTTTGGTAACTGTGAACTTGACCTTTGACCTACTTTCTCCAAAATCATTAGGGTTCCACCCTTCCTGGTATCCAACACATGTCCAAGTTTCATTTCAATTAGATGTAAACTGTTTGAGTTATCATCCGGAAACCAAATTTTTCTCAAATTTTCAGTCTATATTTGGTCACCTTGACCTTGACCTTTGACCTACTTCCTCCAAATCAATAGGGTTCCCCATCTAGTACCCAACAATATATCCAAATTTCATTTCAATAGGATGTTAACTTTTTGAGTTATCATCCGGAAACCAAATTTTTCTCAAATTTTCAGTCTATTTTTGGTAACCGTGACCTTGACCTACTTTCTCCAAAATCTATAAGGTTCCCCCTCCTGCTACCCTACAATATATCCAAGTTTCATTTCAATTGGATTTTAACTTTTTGAGTTATCATCTGGAAACTAAATTTTTCTCAAATTTTCAGTCTATTTTTGTCATTGTGACCTCGACTTTTGACCTACTTTCTCCAAAATCAATAGGGTTCCTCCCCTTCTAGTATCCAACAACATAACCAAGTTTCATTTCAATTGGATGTTAACTTTTTGAGTTATCATCCGGAAACTAAATTTTTCTCAAGTTTTCAGTCTATTTTCGGTCACTGTGACCTTGACCTTTGACCTACTTTCTCCAAAATCAATAGGATTCCTCCCCTCCTAATACCCAACAATATATCCAAGTTTCATTTCAATGGGATGTAAACTTTCTGAGTTATCAATCATCCGGAAACCAATGTTTGATGCCCGCCCGCACGCACGCATGCCCGCTCACCCGCCCGCAACACCAAACCAATAGCCCAGTTCAACTTCGTTGCAACTCAGCTAATAAAATATTTAATGTCAACAACAAGAATCCCTAGGTGTAGTAAAGTTGCGTAATTGTCACTTGTCAGGTCTCAGCTTTATAACTTTTAGCAAAATATTCAGTCAAAAATCATTGTCTATCAAATCTTTATCATGAATAGCTTAAAACTTGAAATAAATAGGGAAAATGACAGGATATGGAGTGAATGTACATGTGACAAAAACGCACACGATACATAGAAAACTCCAGTTTATCAAGGACAGGGCTTTTATTCCTGTCTACAGGTCTTCAACTAGAGGTAAACAATATTCACCCCTTCAAGCCTGGATATAGCACATTAAGCAGGAGTGTTTTCGGAAGCCATTAGATTATATATATGGTAGATACGCATAGGTAATTTTCCAAAAATAGAACTAAAAACAGGCCAATCAAATATATCAATATCTCAGGAAATATGAATACGAATTGAGTAGAGATGCTCAATCAACAATTGAAGCATGCTTTTGATAACATATACACATCTAGGAATATTAAATGTGTTATTTATTTATTTACATGCATTTGGTTTACATTTATTATACGATTGGGACAAATATATGTTAGTCCCAGGATGTCCCTGCTACACAAAATTAGTTAATCAGTCCAGGTCGCGATAATCCACCTAAAAACAAGGACTATGTGTTCATTCGTGTGAGCTGTACAGTAAATCAAAACTTTGAGGAACTTGAGTTAAACACATAGGCAGTATCATTACTGGTCTAATGCTGCATGTTTCCTTACACAAGAGTCAGAGAAAATTTACAAGATAACACATCCACAAATAGGGGGTCCTTAAGGGGGGCTCCGTGTACCAAAAAAATAACAAGATGTGTTTGTGAAACACTACATATGCCCCCAGATTCCGATTTTTACTCCTTTTTTACCTCTATGACCTTGACCTTTGATCTTTGACCTAATTTTTTTTTGCATATTTATGTTCCTCTTGACTAGACCTATACACTTGCCAAGTATCAAAAGTCTACCTTATATAGTTCAAAAGTTATAGCCAAGGTTTAAGTTTCGGACAGACACACAGACACACAGACAGGACAAATACAATATGCCCCCCGATCCTCGATCTGGGGGCATAAAAAATGGCTTGTACAATGTACAAAAATAGCCCTAAAAATTGAAATTGTCATGTTTTGTACGAATGTATGAAAAATAAAAATGGATGTGTACGTTGTACAAAAATAACCCTTTACCACTCTCACAAATACTGTAAGTCTTCTGATGGAATTCTAAAAACAACCAACCTCTTCCTCATTTCTGGAAGGATAGGATTGAGGTGGCATTTTAGAGAATCTTCCTGAAGGTGGTCGCTCCTGTTTGGAATATCTCCCTGAGGGTGGCCGATCTTGTCTAGAGTATTTCCCAGAGGGTGGCCGATCTTGTCTGGAGTATTTCCCTGAGGGTGGGCGCTCATGTATATACCACTGAGCAGAGTTGACACCATTAGGTCGTCTTATTACAATATCCCCTTCTGGACTTCTCCTGTCTTGTCTGAAGTGATCTGTAATACATTTGTATTTATTTTCATTTAAAAAACTCATTTATTCAATAATTTTTGTCTTGATATTTCAAAAGGTAACCTTTTTACCTTAAATTTCTTATCCATAAAAGTTTTTTTATTTTGGCTCAAATAGGAATATTCTATGGCCATTGTAACTCAATAGTGATCTCAGCCTACAGTCTTCAGAAAAGGAATCATGTCATTATTTAACACCTGAGGGGGTTGGAGAATTTTTGCAACATCATCAAACTGTTGCAATGACCCCCTACAACAATAAGAAATATATCATGACCGACCCCCCCCCCCTTGAATAATACAAAAAATTAGCAGGTTATTTGAATTTTGATATTTAAACTTGGAAAAACAATCAATCTTCTCAACCAACATAATCAAGATTTAACAGATCATTTTTTTTCTACTGCAGTATAAATGAGAAAATTTTACGAATGAAAATAGTGCATTTGAAGAAACGTTTGGATGATTTTTTTCTCATATTTGAGACAAGCCAGTACCTATTGTTAGCCATTTGAGATATCCTTTTCTCACATTTCTGTACGTGTGTGACACAAGAATCCAGTGTGAGATACCCATGTGAGATTCATGCATCTCACTTCACATGACCACCCTTGACGGAACAATGCAAACAACGCCACGTCACAATATTGAAACGTCAGAAAAATGCAACTTCCCCTGAATGGTGTGGCAACGTCGAATTTTTACACCGCTTCATTTTAAGAAACCCATGAATAACTACGCTTAAGATTCTAGTTCAGAGTTTTATACTTTTAGTACAAAACCAAAACACATGCGATCTTTTCAATTATGCAATTTATTTTTTGCTACGTTGCCTAGTTTCGGAGAATAGATTTTCGTGTATTGGCGGCCATGTTTATTTTTTCTAATTTTTGGCAGAGAAATGTGAGAAAAATAATCAGTCATGGTAAAAAATGTGAGACTGGACAATTCCACCCTCGGGTTCACATTTTCTCGGCATCAGAAAGTCGGCAAGCCTCGTTTCTGACTGGAAAATGTGAACCCTCGGGTGGAATTGTCCTGTCTCACATTTGAGACCATAACTGATTATTATAGTCTCAACCCATGGTGAGATAAGAATTTCACATGAGGAAATACATTATGAAGTTGCTAAGACATGGCGGACGCCAACAATATTCTGGTTGTACAGAAACTTGTATTTTGTTTATAACTGTGAGAAAAACAATCAAACACCATTGAAAATGCAAGATTAAGAAATCTCAGAAACCCTCGGGTAAGATTTCAATGGTTCTTTGACTCGACAAGCTTTGTCAGAGGAATATTGAAATCTTACCAATGGGTGTCCGAGATTTCTCGATCTTGCACTTTGAATGGTGTATGATTGTTATAATCCTGAATTTGTAATTAGGAATTTCTATATACAGACTTGGGTGTGGGGTTTTCTCACCGTTCATTGAAGATCTTATGGTGGCTTTGAGTTGTTATTACTCCCCTTTGGGTCGTTGTCTCTTTGACACATTCCCCGTTTCCCTTCTTTTTTTTCTATTTGAAAAAATAGCATTCCTCCCAATATCATTCAATAAGAAAATCTGTGACTCTAAACTTTATCTTATGGTCAATATATCTCTGTTGAATTCATGTTTGAATGACATTTATGACCTTGCATAAGGGACATATACTGTTATTTTTTTTATGATGAACACAGATTCCAAACTCAACTTGCCTAAATCTGGAATCATGCATTTAAGGTAATTAGGCAGATTAACAAAATCATAGATTTTCCTTTTTTTTTCTATAACTGAAAATTAATTAAATGCACTTCAAAATTTTAGTAAAAAAATTGGCCATTGAATTCCTTTTTTCCAAGAGAAGCTTCAAAAATAGCAAGATTTTGACCTTTTGAATAAAGTTACTTTCAGTGTTTTCCTTTTTTGCCAAACGAAAGGTGGTTGAAATTCAAGATAGCCGGCTGTCAAGCCGGCTTTGTATATTTGCAGCATTCGCTTGCTGTACATTGGTAATGTATATAAAAAAAAACTAACAATTTGATTACTTGATACATATTTAAGTAAATTAAAAGTATACATTTTTGTTTTGTTGTTATTCAGATTTGACAGTAAAGTTTTAAATCCATTCACGTTTTATTTTTGGGGTTTACTTTTTAATGAGTATAACACACCTCTGCTTGCTATCAATGACCGCTTTTTGTACATATATGGCATACGGAACTAAAATTAGAATCGTTTGCTATTATTATACGGTTTGAAATCATGTCGTATTTGCGTGATTATCATCCCTTTCGTTTTCGTACTCTGTGTTTTGATCGTTTTCTCGTGCCATTATATTCAAATTGAATGGTGGTCCCCATTATGATGATTTCTCCAAATTTCGTTCTCTTTGCTTTGAATGATTTCGTCCGGTATCTTTCCTTTTCGTTCTGTACAAAAGAAAACATCGATTCTGTTCCTTTTTGTTCAGTCAGATCCGCCATTTTGTCTAATGAAAACAACGACGAAACTACTTCGGTGCGGAACTGAAAAATATCCGTTTTTCTCGACCACCTTGACGAATATGTGTTAAAAAAATCTCTTTGGAAATATCAAATATAAAATTGGGTCACTGATCATATTTTTGATAAAAAAAATCATGAAAAAATGATTTTTCTCTTATTATTTCTTTATAATTATCTCCCCTTAATAAAAATGCTGTTATTCCATTCATTTTGTGAATCTATTTAAATCTTATTGGATCATGCATTACCATAATGCAAAACTTTAAAAATCAATGTATTGGGTTATACATTTTGTATGCTTTGTTTCATGATTTATAAATGCAACCCCACAACAAATTTTTTAGTGTTAAATAAGGCATTTAATACCAGAGGTACTGTAGATGTACACATTTTACAACAACCTATACCTCCTGTATTTGTTTCCATAATTATCAAATTTCTAAGATGGCAATCAACTTACATTGATTCCTAGATGGGTGTGATGGGGGTCTTCCCATTCCTCTGTCTTGCAAATCAGGTCTGTTATTAAAAAATCCTTCAAACACAACAAAATTATTGACCTGTGGTACTACTGCTTTCAGATTATAATGTTTGTGGAGAAAACTGCTGAATTTAAATGATGGTTTATCTATGGCTAAATGTTTTGGGTTTATATTCTGATCCTGTAATGAAAAAAAATGTCTTGTAAAAATATTTTACTCTTACTAAATGCTTAAGAAGCATGAATTATTGTCACTATCAAAATTTAAAGTCATAATATACACATATCATTAGGTCCAATGATCCAATTACAGGTATTGTGTAAAACTTTCACTGTGTTTTAGTATCAAAGCTCCGATGGAACTGAATCTCGAAGCCCTGAAATTCTACATGTGGCAAAACTTCATAGTCATCCAAAGAACTACTGCATACGTCTGCATGTATTAAGTTATAGTCCGTAATACGTGAAAATAATCGGATTGTGTGATTTTGCATGTTGATTTCATTGCTATTATATATTATCAAGCGCATTTGGCCACTTATTGCGATTTTAAAGGCATAAAAACTTCTTAAAAGGCGACCGCAAAGCGAGAGCCTTTTAAGAAGTTTTCAGTCTTTAAAATCGCTTAACTGGCCAAATTGCGCTTGATAATTAATTTGTGCGAAAATTCAAACGAACAAATAGCGATGTTTGTATTTTGAATGCTACGAAACATTTACTACACTATTTTAAGAATACACACTACAACGACTCGTTACTGATTTTTTGTAACTATGAATGGGGACATGTTTGACCTAAATAAATAATTTAAATCATAATTATAAAACACCAATCCCTGAATCTATTAATCACTAATTGATACTCAACAATAAATACGTTACTGACTTTGAAAATTTATAAACGTAATGTAATAAACTCAATGTTATAATAATAAATTAATCGCGCTTCTGGACATGTGTACTTATGTAAACTTTAAATATAGATCGCTTCAGCTGTGTGAATACACATCTGACGTGTTTATCGTATGTTTCATTTTAAACCAATAAAAACATCTTATAAAGGTCAATGGGCGTGTTTTCCCATCAGATATAAAGACAGCAATCCATTTTCTATAAGCAACGAGTAAAAAAATGAGTAATTTGATTAACATGCATATTGTTTTCAGTTTAATAAAACAACACTGTATTCAACTCAAGAAAATGAAGAAATATAACTTAAATACTAAATGTATCCGATTTTGAAAGGAACTTGCGCACTATATTTTAATGGAAGCACGAAGATCATCTTTTAGAGCTGTTAATAGGATTGAAGCCTCATGCGGGGCACGTGATTTTTTCTTGCCATATCAATATCTCTCCAGCCATTTCATGGCTTCGAGATAATAAAGAAAAGCATTCAAAGAATTAATATACATGTAGCATAAAGAATCAAAAGTTGTACCCTGGAACAAGCTAAGGACACAGCCATCCAATAATAATTATCACACAAGGACTTGTAGTGTCTATACAAGATCAACCTCACCTTGGAGGCCGAGGGGCGATCATATACATGCACACTAAGTCTTAGTGTGATAACTTATTTACATCACAGCTAACAAACTGAATGAAGGAAAACAGATATATATTCTTGTAGTTTGATTTTTACTGTCAGTCTTTTTGTGTCTTAAATTTTTTAGCCATTCACCACACATAGGGGAGGGTTTGGATCCAAGAAAACGAGTTTAACCCCACCACAATTTTTGCACCTGCCCCAAGTCAGGAATATGTTGGTCATTGGTTTGTCCTTGTCTTTTTATAAAATTTTAGTTTCTTGATATTGTGGTTATTGGATGTGATTTGTTTCCGTTGATTTATTCGCTTTTTTACCTTTTTGGGGGCATTAGGGCTTGCTATATGGTGTGAGGTTTCACGCTGTGTTGACCCTAGATGCTTGGTTTTGGGTTGTTATGACCTGGAGATGGGATGTTGTCTCCTTGACATACAAAATGTATATCCCATTTCCTTCCTTTTTCATATTAAAAAAATTATTATAATGTCATGAATTATATATTCCATATTATATATAGAAGTGAGAGAAAACAGCTAATCCACTTGCCAGCTATCAAAAAATAAATAACCCTAATAAAATCTAAAGATGTATATGAAAGTTGAAGGTACATCCACAGAACATTAAGATCATTGATATGTAACATGTAATATCTCATGATATGAACATTAATGGAAACTTTAACCGAAGTATGAAATGTAGGTCAAAGTGACCCAATTATCATCTGAAGCTGCAAGATTCTCCAAGATGCATCCACTGACCAAAAGTAATACATGTGACCCATGATCATTCTCAGATATGAACTTTAACACAAACTATAACCCAAGTCATGCAAGCATAAAATGTAGGTCAGACTGACCAAATTATCATCTGAAGCAGCATCAACCTCCGAGACACATCCACTGACTAAAGATGATTGATGTGCCACATGATCATTCTCAAATATGAACCTTAACACAAATTTTAACCTTTGAAGCATAAAATGTCGGAAAGGGTGACCCAATTATCATCTGAAGCAGCATCACTCTCCAAGATGCACCCACTGACCAAAGATGATTGGTGTGCCACATGTAGTTTCTCAGATATGAATCTGAACACAAACTTCAACCTGAGTCATTGAAGCATAAAATGTAGGTCAGAGTGGCCCAATTATCATCTGAAGCAGCATCACTCTCCAAGACGCATCCACTGACCAAAGACTATTGATGTGCCACATGCAGTCTCTCAGATAAGAACCTTAACACAAACTTTAACATGAGTTTGGACGAACAGAGGGACACTCGAATGGAAGGAAGAGATGCTATATTCACTTCCCACATCGTTTGGCTAGGGGATAATTATAATATCTATCCTTATTGTGCTCCAGTAAGTTTCTTTATATACATGTATGATTTTTTGAACATGATAACTCCAACAAGATTTTGGTGCAACAGTTAAGACAGAAGAGTAGTAAATGTAACAACCCTGAAACAAATCTCACAGTCAGATTATGGACTATGTTATTTTTTAATGTTTTAAAATCTTGATGAAATCAAATTTTACTATCTCAAGTCCAGTTTCCGAGTAACATGTCAGTGGGGCATAAAATTAACGTATTACATGTTTGAGTTTCTTACCATCTCCCCTGAAATTACCTTGAATACATTTTTATATCTCAAGGTACATGAATATGTACATGTATATAAACTGGAAGTTTACAAAAACTACTTCAACATGCCATTTGCAGACAAATCTGAAGAATTCTGCAATTATGTACTATTTCACAAACTTTCCCACATATCTATTCATGAAAAGTCTAGATACCTGTATAAACACATGAAATTGAATTTTTTAGAGTGTTTACCTTTAAAAAGTATTCAAATAACTTTTTACCACAGCCCATTCTCTGTCTTGACTCATGAACATAAAAATCTAATACACAAAGAGGTGCCATCTCATGCTGCTGACCACGGGCATCATATACAAACAATTTCTTACTACCAATCTTTAATATACCCACTACAGCACCTTTACCACTGTAAATGAAAAAGGTAAAACTTAGAAAAGTAAAATAATATTTTTCCTGTTAATAAAATAAATAATTTAGTAATTACTGTCAGTTTAAGGAAGTTTGGTTAACTCGATCAAAATCAAATGATTGATTTTTTTCATGATTAATCTCAATAATTAATTAAAAGTTAGTGGCAGACAATAAATTTCCTTTTGGATTTTTTTGGAACAAGGATAATTAATTTTAACAATTATGTTAACTCTCATACTGTTGAATGCATTCTTTATGCATATTATAGCCTCTGTACTGACTTACATTTTCAAAGACTGACAAGTGCAAATTCATTATCCCCAATTAGTAAAGAGCACATAAACTGTAATAAAAAAAGATAATTTTGCTTTATTTAAATGAAACACTAAAATGGCAAAATGTCTTTGGGGGAGGGGGGGTTCAAGGGTTGAAACTCTGTTCTGAAGAAATTTTGTGCAGATTTAAGACAAACGGATCAATATTAATAAAACGAAACCAAAAAAAACTTGGGAGACCCCTTTTCTGAATGCTGGATCTGCTGATGCTTCAACTGCTATTTGTCAATATTTTTTCCTGAGAGCCTTAGTATAATGTCTAGCTCTAGTCTTCTGTTAGTTCCATTTGAGGAGGCTAAGCCATCTTAACTTACTTATTTGCCTCTGTATCTTTAATAACATATAAGATATGGTCAGATAATTCTAGCTTCCGTGCTGTTGTGATAGTTCCACGTAGTCCTTGTGCCTAACAAATATAAAAATTCTTTTTTATATAAAACTGTCATTCATTCATTAAACCATAAATGAGTAAACTGATAAAATGCATTGCTTTGAAAACACATCTAACCTATCTCTAATTCTAGTGGAGTGCATGTAAGCTATAAAATAAGATTATAAGAAGATATACAAATGCTGATTGTGATTTTTTTGCATTATGTGTACATGTACAACAAGGGTATGTTGATTTCATCCATTATTTCTTTTTCTTCATCATAAATAATACTTTCAGTGTATCTACATTGTAAAACTTTTTCATACCAAGGCAAGTCTTGATCTAATACAATCCAGAATTTGCATAAAGACATGTTGTCTATAGAACTATACTTTTAACTTGTAATACAAGACAAAATACAATACCTGTGTTAGCGGTAGGCCAAAATTTCCTATAACCAAAGTGGCTAATTGGTGCAAATTATAATTAGCCACACTGAAGTTTCATTCGCCACAAAAAAAGGGAGCATTTTTTTTTTTAAAAATGCAAAAAAAATTCAAAGTATTATATGTCCTTAACATCCTAGGGATGTTGTCAATTTTGTCAATTCTAGTCATACATTCAAATTATTTGTGAGAGGAAGCCTACTAAAGTTGTAGAAACTGATTTCAATAGCAAATAGATTGATTGAGCTAATTGATTGATTCTTTAATTCACCTGCGCCAGCCAGAGTAAAAATTGAAATAGGTCCGGCAGGTCTCTCAGGTTCAATTTCGTGAAGTGGCAAAGTCACTTTGATGATAACAATCTTGCTCTCCTATAACATATATATTTAACTACACTTGCAATTGAATTTTCACATTGCATTATGGTTTAACATTTTTTTTCTGGTTTAACCTTTTCACTGCCACAGCAAAACTCGAATAAAATACGTTCTGGTCCAAGGTTGTTTTTCTTACCCTTCGTAGAAGTACTGAGTGACGTTAACAATAGAGTTACGTCATAAAACCCTATGCTAGTGCTAGGTGAGGTGCTTGCAAATAGTGTCAGAAGATTCAGTATAGTGGCATTATAGATCTAGAAAAAAATCTTTAGGGGGGAGCTTTTGTAATGATTCATGAGTAATATTTAGATTTTTATCGCATGCAATTAACTTCCCTTATATATTTATTGATTTCAACAAACGTAATTATTTTCTAGGGGCTCAAGTGAATCAAAAAGACTTATGAACGATACACAAGGTACTGTTTCATGATTGGAACGTAACATGCAACCTTTTTTTTACGATTATTAAAATTTTTAGGATCGCAAAGAGTTTGGACTTCCGTTTAAACAGAATACTTACTTTTTTGTAGTTCAATGATACATCGGCAAACGAATACCGAAGCAAGAACGGGGAAAGAGGGGATTCTAAAATAATAAATCCAAAATCATGGCAATTGTAAAATGAGTGAAACAAACCCTACAATGCGGCGTGTTTCAGACGAATCAAAGAGGTCAAAAACTGATGATGTAATATCATCATTTTGCCATCCGTTGAATTAAATGCGATTTAAAACGAACACGGATGTGCTGCTTAGTTACTAGCACCATAGATACATATCCTTGCTAGCGCCGGAATACCTATTCTTGAAAAAAAAAACATGAAAATCTAGCACTGTATAAGTCTGTTCTTGTACAGACCTAGAACGCAAGTCTAAACCAAATCGTGTTGATCTGGTGTTCTTTAGTTTTTCAGTTTGTTAAAATAGATAATAGGCAGATTCAAATAATTACATTTTTGATTTACACTAAGAAGGGAAACGGGGAATGTGTCAAAGAGACAACGACCCAAAGGGGAGTAATAACAACTCAAAGCCACCATAAGATCTT